>OMLM01018877.1:18906-31754 GCA_900302695.1 Helostoma temminkii | reverse complement strand
GCCAAACATTCATTTAGTTTTCTTCACTGCCCCCATGTGGCTAATGTAATTATTTCTCAGGTTCAGTAGCAGCATCACCATGTTGCAACAACATCAAGAATGAAGTAGTGGTTCTAACAGGACTCCCAACATGTGCAATCAAGCCTCTACAGATGATCCACAATGTAGCAGAACGTCTCATTTTTATGCCAAAAAGGTCATATGTCACTCCATTGCTCATCTCACACTGGCTTTAAGTGTGATAAAGTGTCTGCTAAACCAACAAAAGGTGTGATCTAGATTTACATTTAGTCATTTGGCAAAGATAAAAAGCTGAGATGCTCCACCTACATAAGAAAAAAACCTATGTAGGTTGCGCTAAATGTGAACTGCCGGGAGCAATTTGTTAATTAGCTTTGTGAAGATTAAATATTTGCTGTATGTATGTGTGGGTTTAGTATAACAGGTTTACTTAGGGGCATGTAAACAGCCATTATAGGTAATATTCAGTATTCAGTATGACGTTGGTCCACCCTTTTCGGCTATAACAGCTTCAACTCTTCTGCGAAGGTTGTCCACAAGGTTTAGGAGTGTGTTCATGGGAATTTTTTTAACCATTCTTCCAGAAATGCATTTGCGACTGATGTTGGACGAGAAGGCCTGTGTCACGATTCCTGCCCCTGTCCCCTGTTTAATTCAGTTTTCACCCAGTTTATCACTTTCCCTGATTCTTTTTACTCTGTTCAGCTCACCACACCCCCACAATTCTCCCTGTGCACACACACACACACACACACACACACACACACGTCACCTTCCTATCAGCTTTAATTGGGCACACCTGTTCACTCCCTCTCTGTTCCCCCCTCATCGTTAGTCTGATTTTATCCACCTGCCCTTGTTAATCACTGAGATCTGTATCACCTGTTTTCACTTCTTTATATTCTATTCCTTCTGCCATCAGCCATCAGCTCCTGAACCAGAACCAGCACATCCAGTTCCTGAAGGCACCAGCTTACCTCTGCTCTCTCCCTATAGAGGGACTCGTTTAGCAATCAGGGGAAGAAGCAAGAGGTTGTCTGGAGCTTGTCACACTCTCCTTTCTCAGAGGAGGCCAAGAGCTCCTTAACTTGTTTCAGCCACAGCTCCTGCACCCGTTTCAGATCCAGCCACAACCTCAGACTTTGCACTGACACCGGTTCCAGGGACTACACCAGCACCAGTTCCGGCACCCGCACCAGACCCAGCCTCTTTATCAGCTCCAGCTCCTGTCACAGCCACAGTCACAGCTCTTGCATCTGCACCTGCACCAGGCCCGGCAGCCACACCGGCAGCCGCACCTGCACCAGCACTAGCATCAGCTCCTGCATTACTTTCTGCACTCAACCCTGCACCAGACCCCTGTCCTGCACCAGTGCTCGTCAACACAGCTACCTTCTTTCCTGACCCCAGGCTGGTCGACGCAGCTACCTCCTTTCCTGACCCCGGGCTGGTCGACGCAGCTACCTCCTTTCCTGACCCCGTGCTGGTCGATGAAGCCCCCCCCTTTCCTGACCTCGGGCGGCACGATGCTGAGGATTCAGTCGTCACCCCTCCTGCTTTTGTTCCTGACCTTGAGTGGGACGACGATGTATTCGTCGGCCCAACTTCTGTTCCCGACCTGGAGTGGGATGACGAGGAGTTCGCCGGCCTGACTTTGGCTTCTATTCTGGAGTGACACAATTTGTTTGTTGTCTCCTCCCCTGTTCCTTGTCCTGCGGAAAAGATCGGTGAGGCCATCCCTGCCACACCTGATCCCACTCCTGACCCTGGGCAGCTTGCTGCTGAGGTCGTCGCCACCATCGCCGTCATTCTTGACCCCGTTCCTGACTATACCTCTGATCTCCTGATCTCCTTCCTGACCCTGGGTGGCTCGACGCAGAGGTCGCTGCCGCCGTACCTCATCCTGTTCTTGCTCCTGTTCCTGACCCTGCTCCTGAACCTGGGCAGCTCGACACAGAGATCGTCGCCACTGTTCCTGACCCCATTCCTCGCCCTGGGCAGTTCGGTGCAGAGGCCAATGTCGTTGCAGCCTCACTTGATCCTGAACCAGGGCAGGGAGACTTCAAGCCGCCGGAGAGACTCCACCATCGTTCTCCACGCCTGTCATCTCTGGGCAGCACGCCTGGGGGCACCACTCTCCATGCCTGTTGCCTCTGGGCAGTCCGCCCAGGACTCCCTACTCTCCACACCTGTCACCTCTGGCCAGTCCGCCCGGGGCTCTCTGGACTCCTCACCTGTCGGCTCCTTGTCTGGCGCCTCCTGGCCGACCACCCTGGACCCTCCTTTTTTCATGGCTACCATCTCTGGTTGCTGGACTTGGACCTCCTGGTACTCCCAGTCCGGTGTGATACTGGAGCAGATATATTATGCCAGTCTATCCACTTCAATTCTACATTACAGTGCATGAAACGTCCTCCATCACCACCACTTACAACATGCAGGTAGACTGGACTCATAACACCAACATATAAAGAGGTTTGTTTATTCACTCCTACAAGTACAACGAGCACTTGCAATGTCTGCAAAGAACATGTTGTAAGGGGCAGTAGTAGCATTGCAAAGATGTGTAAACACAGCAGATAATTTTCCAGAATGGGCACTCACCTAGATGATAGCTGCAATAGGCTCCAAGATGGCATTCAGAAAATGGATGGATGGATGTTGTCAGTCCTGCAAACTCTACCCAGTTACCGTGCTGTATGTGTGAAAGCACAAGTGCACACAAAGTTCAGTCCTCATTCCACAGACATAGAACAAAGTAAATATGTGAAAACAGCTCATTTGTGGGAAACACTTCAATGTTAGGCCACAATGTTTAAATTAAGTCCGATGCCTTCACAAACTTCAGTTTTCAGCCTATCCAAGTAGCTATTTTAATGCACTCATTTGTCACTGTTGTTACCATGTGGTATTTATTTATTGTATGTGTCTCTGTGTAGAGACTTGGGGGTTTTTTAATTTGTTTTTTAAAACACGTTTTACCTTTAGTAATGACTATGTAATTTCCTCTCTGCCCCATTTTATTCAGCCAGTCTTACCACAACCTCAACAAACATGCACACCAACAATAAATGAGTACTGGTCTCACTGACCACAAGCTTTTTGTTTATGTTAGTGCTTCAGTTAGAGTAGATAGTAGATATTACAATTTACCTAAATACAGATATTATGCACATAATTGTGCAGTGTTTTTGGGCTGAGAGCGTTGGGCTCCTGGACACCATAGCATGAGCAACTTCTTGAAAAAATACTACTGACCACAGGACATTTTTCACTCTAATACTGTTATTTTGTATAAATTACAATGTTACAAGCATTTTATTCGAAATTAATCAAAGCTAGTGTGAATAGTAGTGTTTGGAGTTGGTGCGCTACCTCCAGACACTTTAAAACTGTTCAACACCCATCAGTGTGTTAAACACTAGTGTTTTTGCTGTTTTATTCTGGGCAGTGTTGAATGTTTTATTCTGGGCAAAGCGAGAGGCTAAAACCTCCAGAGCTCTGCTGCTGCTGTTGTACCCACATTCTCACCAAACACTTCCTCTTCACTTCTCAGTAAAATGACCACAAACCAAAATGCAGTTTTATCTGTGTTTTTCTCTGTGTGTTGCACTGTGCACAGCGAGAGGCCTAACCTCTCAGACATTTATCTTAATGAACAATCTTTACACATTTAGCTTCATCGATGTGGCAACAACATCACAAATGTGGAAATGGACACAGTGTGAAGTTTTCAGTCTAAACATGTCTCGATTTCTCCTTTGCTGCTGTGATGTTCAAAAAACTATCCTACCTGTTTTTAAAAGTAGTCACATGTTATAACATAGTTTTACAGGATCTTTGTCAGGCCGCTGTGACCTCTGACCTTTTGCTACATCTATTATTGTAGATCAAGGAATTCAGTGTAGACATTTAAGAGAAAGGTAGTACAGAAAGAGATCTGGGTAAATAACTGAAATCTAAATGAATTAATCAACTTCATTATATTAGCAGATCACAAGTTCACAGATACAAAACATTGAGATGCTCCACCTACATGAGGAAACCACAGACTCTAAGGAAGTGATGTTTTCACATTACTTAATTATATCTCATATTCACTGTATACCTCCATCAGAAACACCAGTTTAATGATCGCAGAGACACAGCAGCATGATGGCTGAATTCAGATGGATTCAAATGTCTTTATATCTGATACAGATGCTTCAGTTTACAGGTAAGAACACAACATCCATATATAACAGAAACAAATGTGCGTGGATCCTCAGCTATATGTGCTAAAACGGACATTTCCTGAATGTGCACTTGCAACTTAGCAACACAACACAACTGCTTTCTTTAACTTACTTTGCAAATCACATTCTGTCTGTTTGGCTCTGTCATTGTCATAATGCACTTTGTCAATAACAAGGTTTTTTTGTTTTTTGTTTTTTTACTGTTTATTGGCTTTTCATTGTGTTTATTGTACCACAGTTCACACTGTGCCAGTTTCAGCCACTCAGCTAAAGCTAAACAGTGTTGCTTGCTCTCATACATGCAATCTAAAACTAATACAAACAAATGTTAACCTGTTCACATGAACTACCTGTGGTAATTTATTAGTCAGTTTGTGAATCGTAACACATTTCACACTTCCAGTCACACAACAGGTCCCACTTTTCACCTCCTCATCCACTGCTGAACAGTAGCTGACAGTTAGTTAAATGTGAAGAAGTACTTTTCCATGCAACAGATGACATAATGTATATGTTAAAGGTGGGTGACACCACAAACGTTTCTTTTAATAATGGTGTGTTTGCTCCTCACTGGCAAGTAGTTTAAAAATAGCATCTGCCATATGACAGATGAGAGTAAATTCCAAGAAATGCCAGTCACTGACATCAACAGTGAGATCAATGTATTCATTGTTATATATTTTAAATCCAGACAGTTTGTGAAAAGGAACTTTGTTTTTCTTGCATGTTTCTCTCTCACTCTTCCCTCTGACACACTCAGACAAATGGGAACTCAGGAGGCACCATCTTCTGTGTACAGTGCAAATGTAGACAGACAGACAGACATACATTTTATTGATCCTCAGGGAGGGAATTCTGGAGCAGCCATTACACAGAAAAAACATTAGAACATTCAGCAACAAAAAATCTACACAGTGACAATAGAATAACACACAGTACACACAATAATTACAACAGTACACTCAAATGTGAAAACTGGAAATGTGTTTTAATAAATAGAATGGAATAGTAGTTCAGATTATTTATTTGCTGCATGTATGTGTGAATTAAATTTAAAAGTTGTACTAAGTAAGTGCATGTAAAAACAGTAATTGTAAATAAAAGACTGTTATTTTGTAAATTCCCAAACTAGTGATGATCATCACAGACATCACAGACACAGAAGCATTGGAGGAGTCTGATGTCACATAAGCTCTTTCTATAGTCAGTCTATGACCATAACTTTAGAAACTTTTTTCACATTTTTCTAATTTCTTAACACCTGCAACTGGAAAATACACCTCCTTCACTGTCAGAGATGGAGAAGACATCACTTTGCCTTGTAACAATGTGACATATGATCAGGATAACTATGGTGGTATTACATGGAGCCTCAGCGGTTCAGTAAGAGTTGGTCTAATTTTACATGGGAAGACAAATGAAAAAGTCAAATTTAAATCAGACAGACTGAGTTATAACTCTGGTTATAAAGAAGGTAACAGTTGAGTACACCGGTCTCTACTTCTGTCAACAGTTTAAGTCAAGAACACACCTGGTTTATCTGTCTGTTGTTACAAGTGAGTATTTAGATCATAATGATTTCACTTCAAACTTTAATTAGAACTGAACATCAGAGCAATGATCAGATATTATATATATTAAACTGCTCTATAACAACACATCCAGTCTGCAGACAAACAGACAGTGAAGTGGCTGTTTAGAAGAACAGAGACATGACACAATCACAGTCTGACTGTTCAGCCACTGTGACTTTTCTGACTTCTCTCACTGAAAAGTCAAAGTATGATGAACTATTTAGTTGTGAAGTGACTGATAGTTACACAGGAAACATGCAGCAGTTTACCTTCAACTGTCAGTCATCAAGTGAGAAACAAGGTGAGTTGTTAAAAATCCATCCTGATATGAACAACAATAAAATAAATGTGTTTGTTTTGTAAATGTTATATTTTCAGGAAATAACTTTTGCTTTTACTCATTGCAGATGATAAACATGTTGAAATTGTGCAGTTAGCAGATTTTTCTTTTTCATTTCTCCAGATCAGGGTGAAAAAGAGGAAACTACAACATCTGTAGCACTGAAACCAACAATTACATCTACAGCAGCTACTGAATCTACATCAGCAACTACACCAGTACCAACAAGCAGAGGTAATAACCATGTGCATTCACTCAAGTACTGTCTAGTACAAGTTTAAATGTATATTACTTGTACTTTATTATTACAAATTTATGTTTGTTTTTTTCCTTCACTACACTTCAACTTAAAATATTGAAAAATGTACTGTATTGATGAACCAGCTGTCAGTTTAAATCAGCTCTACCTATAATTTATTTGATTCACTTTTGAGAGTTTGTTGAACAAATCAGGACAAGACCTAGCACATTCACGTTCTAAACCGTTTGTCTAATTATGGTATTTATTTGTCCATGTGAAGATGCAAAAGACGCAACAACAAAATCAGTGAAACTTTATTTACCCCATCTGATTAAACCTAAAATCAGACATTATCACATTAAAGCTTGAATTCATTCCTTAAAATATGTATTACATAATGTTTAAACATGATTTAATATCAAATTTATTACAAACATAAATCAGTGTTCAGTGTTATCACACATATTTACACATATTTTCTTTGGACAATCATATGTAAAATTGTATTTGACGTGTCACTCAAGAATCCACAGTTATAAAGAATAAAAGTAAGAAGAATAAAAAGTTTGAAACTAGCAATGAGAATGAATGATGAAATTATATAAATGTTTGCACAACTTAATTCACAGCAAGGAAAACAGTAGTGACACCAGTGTAAATGGTACATGAGGACCTTAATTTAAGCACTGTCCTCACTATATTTACAGCATGCGTGACTGCATCTTGTTATGTGTTACATTAATTGAAAATATGCACATATGCAAACAATGCACCAAAGGACTGACCCTTGCGGAAATCAAATAGACTATTTCCCAGAGTGAGAACACGGTCTGACCCAGATTGTATACACAAAGTTCAGACATCTCCTGACATAGTCCAAAGTGCATGTGTGAAAACAGCTCATTTGTTTGTTAGAGCATATGCACATGATGCCTTCAGTGTCATCCACATCCAACAAACCTCAGTTTTCAATGTATCAAAGTAGTTATTTTAATGCACTATGTTTGTAGGGATTCATTCTATGTGTATCTGCATTTTTTTTGTACAAAATAAATTTTCCTTTCTTTGGGCTAAACAATTCTGTTTGAGAGTAGATATTACAACTTATCTAAATACAGATAATATACACATAAATGCACAGTGTTTAGCATGAGCAACTTCATAACAAATTGTTATTTTGAAAAAGTCTCACCACAGGAAAATTTTCACACTAAAGTTGTATTTTTGTAAAAATCTCAATGTTGCATGCATTTTATTTGAAATTCAAAACAGTATTATCAAAGATTCTAGTGTAAATGTGCAACATTGCAGTGTTGAGAGGTGGTGCTCTACCACCAGACACGTTAAAACTGTTCAACACCCATCAGTCCGTGTACCATCTGTTTGTGTTTCTGTTTTTTTTTTTTTGTTTTTCTGGACAGTGTTAGAGGCTGAAACCTCCAGAGCTCTGCTGCTGTTGTAACCACATCCTCACCAAACATATACCAAACAATAGTCTCTTCTGTTCTGACCACAAACCAAAATGCTGTTTTATCTGTGTTTTCTCTGTGTTTCACTGTGGACAGAGAGGGCATTAAATGATGAATTGTGAATGTTGCGGTAGATGCTTATTTTGATCTATCCAGCACATATTTGAAAAATAAAATATTAATTCCTCTCCTAGAAACTTCTAAGAACAGAACAACAACTGTAGTAAAATCATTTGTGTGTTAATTTGCTATTGTTGCTAAATGGTACGAAATGCATGATGGGATATTTGGCTCCCTAAGTACACACAAGTCTGCTCCCAGAGCATCCTCGATAAAATGGGAGGAGCAAGAACACATCCGGGTCTTTGATTCGTACTTGGCTAGATGCGTGCTTGGAATTGGAACTGTACTTTGGCTTTGGCTGATGACGTTCCACAAGTCCGCAGGTACACAAGAATGTAGAAGTACCCATACTAAGACACGTCACTTTTCTTCTGTTCTATATAGGAAAAGTAACCTCTCATCCACAATGTAACCAATAATGTCATTGGTCAGCTAGCCCTGGCATCCTATTGGTTGGTAAATTTGATAGGGTCCTCTCAGGTCATTCAAACCAGAAGCAAGCGTGAAACGTTTTGAGAGTGAGCAGCAGAAACCTAGAGCAAGGAGGAGGATTTGAACAGGAGCACTGGAAATGTGTGCAAGGAGCAGGAAATCTGAGGGTGAGCAGAGACATTTTGAATGTGAGTAAAGGGTTTTGAGAGAAAGCATAACAGAATCTGAACATTAAATTGTTAAAGTGTGCTCTCAAATTGAAAAACTACTCTCTTGAATAAAGGAAGTGATCTCATCCTATAGGACAGCAAGTGGTCTGACAGCTCAGACATTTATCTTAACGTACAATATTCACACATTTAGCTTCCTCAGTCCTTTTTATTCTTCAGTGTGTGAAAGACACTAAAAAAGAAGGTGACAGTTGAGGACTCTGGTCTCTACATATGCCAACAGTCCAACTCAGAAACACAACAAGTTTATCTTTCTGCTTTTACCAGTGACTATTTATATTATAATGATTCCACTTCTGACTTTTACTCTAATGTTTATTACATGTTTGGACATCAGTGACCTGTTGTGACAAACAATCTGAAGTTAAGTTCATGTACATGTAGAAATCTATTTATTAATGCCAGTTGTTTATGAAAGTGGTTATGGTATTAATAGTAATTGAATGTTGTTAATACTAGGGAATGGTGTTTATACTTGGTCCTGTTTGAACAGGTCAGGTTTCTTATGGTTTCCATGATTCCTATGGTTACTAAGATGGCGAGCTTCCACTAGGAATTGGACCTGAAGAACCTGGAGACTAGCTGCAACTCCCAGTTGTGCAGTAGGAGACGCTGCTGCCTGCTCCCCCACACACATGCTCATATACACTGACACTGCCCCCTAAAGCCTTAATCAGTCTTTGGTGACTCATACGGACTACTGCTCCTTGTGGGCCTTGTGAACTGCCAATTGTATCAGCGTTTGGAGTTTAGTCTTCTTCTTGGAATTATAGAATTTGAAAATTGTGTTTATTGAAATAGTAAACCAGTTCATGTGCGCTTGTGTAAATACTGTAAATATCTTTAACTTTATTACAACTCACCTTTTGCACCCTATTTCTGGTTCTCTGTGTGTTTTTAAATATAACCCAAATCCTCCCAGAGCTGAACCTTAGTTCAATTACTTACATAATTTGTGGCAAGCTAACCAGGAGGATTTATCGATTACGTTTAATTCATTTGGTTGGCCATTTTAAATCACAATGGATGTGTTTTTGAAGCGTGGTCTCAAAATTCGGAATGCTGTCTTGGTAGAGGGCATATCAGTAACAGACAGTAATGATGAAATCTTTCTAAAACAGTACGGGAAGGTTAACAAATCCGAAATAAGTTTAGAACCTGACTCAGAATTTGACGAATCACTAGTGATCAAATTTTGCTCCGTTACCGCTTTAGAAGTGTTTCGTCCCAAGTTACCATACACTTTTGCCGAAGATCGTGCTTCGCCTTTTTGTATTTCGGACTTACCCACTGTGTGCACCGCACATGTTGCAAAAAGGAAAACTACTTCATACTTGTCTGATTTGCAGGACCTAGCCAAGCTGACTAGCATGGATTATGGGGAGGTATTGACAGCTATGATGACTGGTTGATTGGTTTTTCCATCACTGCACTCAAGCCTGCTCCACAGGTGGAAGAGCCTACAAAGTGTGCAATGCCAACCACCGGGTCCCACATTATAAGAAGAATAGTGGACAGTCTCTTGTCTCCATCGGCCAACATCGTCAAGCACCTGAGCCCTGACACACAGCCCACTGTGTATTTAGAGATGCTTGACTCTGCATATGCCACAGTGCAAAATGGTGATGAATTGTTTGCTAAATTCATGGACACCTTCCAGAATGCCGGAGAGAAACCATCGGCCCACCTTCAACGGCTCTAAGTTACAAGTTAAGTTGCGCTGAACTCTGCAGTGAAAAGGGGAGGAGCTACAGAAGCGGACAACAACCAACATTTACTCAACCAGTTTTGCTGTGGATGCTGGAATGATAACTTAATCATAGAACTCCAGCTGAAACAGAAAAAGGTACAGCCACCTACTTTTGCTGAACAGCTGCTCCTTCTGCACACTGAAGAAGCAGCAAAAGCCCCCGGGGAAGCCAAAGGTTTTCATCCATGCGCAGTTCGTTCACATGGACAGCGAGAAGGGAGCTGTAGCTGCATTGACCAACATCACGCAGCAACTGGCACAACAGTTGGCGTTGCTGACTGCTTATCAGCCAACCACTTCTCTCCCTAAGACCCAGATCTTAGGCAAAGCGATCTGGCAAGCCGGAGAAACAATCATCCCACAGAGCCACATCTCAGCCCAAGCTAGGCTACTGCTTCAGATGTGGTGAGGTTGGCCACACAAGACCACAGTGCGAAAAAGAGCCAAATACAACACTCATGGAAGTCACTCAGTGTCTGCTGCAGGTAAAAAAAAAAAACAGGGACCAAACCCGTCCCAAGGAAAAGAAAGTGGCTCAGTGTGCAACCCAGTCTGCAGAGAAGAGGAGTCCAGTCAGATTGCCAAAGATGTTCCACCATGGTAACCATTGTCCTGGAGGGCTCTGCCAAGATCAACACCCAGCCTACAGTCACGTGGGCCCTAATCTGAGCATCCCTTCTTCACCTCTGCCCGGGGGGTTGTGTGTACAGAGTTGTCTAATCACACTTCCACACCATACAAGATCCCAGTCGTCATTCAGATTGTTTCCGAGCAAGATGCCTTGTTTCCACCCTTGTTTTTCATCGCTGACATCCACCATCCTGTCACAGCAAGCCATTGCTTCTACAGCCAAAGACAACAAGAAAACCACCATGGAGTTTAACTTTGTTGACTCACCCATTCCACCTGAATGGAAAGAGCACAAAACAACTAAGTTCAACAACATGCTCGACAATTCTCATTACGACATGGACTTCGGCTGCACAGGCAAGGTCCAACATCACATCAAGCTACATGATGAGACTCCGTGGGAGTCTCCCGTGCCCGGACAATCCATCCAGAAGACCTTGAAGCGGTTAGGAAACATCTGCGGGACCTGCTTGAAGCCGTAGTCGTTAGGGAGTCCAAGTCACCCTTCTCCTCTCCAATCGTGGTAGTCCGTAAGAAGAATGGCGATGTAAGGCTGTGCATTGATTACAGGAAATTGAACCTACAGACAGTTAAGGATGCATATGCCCTCCCAAACCTGGAGGATTCCTTTTTGGCCTAAATCGGATCCAAATGGTTTAGCATATTGGACTTGAAATCTGGATACTACCAGATAGAGATGAATGAGCAGGACAAGGCAAAAACTGCATTGGTCACTCCGCTGGGATTCTGGGAATGGAATCGAATGCCCCAGGGAGTAACAAAACTCAAGTACCTTTTAAAGGTTAATGGAGAAGTGTATGGGAAACTTGCATCTTAATGAATTACTTGTGTTCATCGAAGACCTTTTCCGCCTCTCTTGAGGAACACGAAAGAAGGTTGCTGCGAGTACTCAGCTGACTGAGAGTTTGGCTTAAAGTTGTCTCCTGAGAACTGCAAGTTTTTCCAGGCCAGCGTGCGGTACTTGGGCTATGGTGTCTGAAAAAAGTGCGAAAACTGATCCAGAGAAGATCTCCACATTAAAATCCTGGCCAGTTCCCCAAAACCTCAAGGAGCTGAGATCTTTTCTGGGATTCACCGCTTACTACAGGCATTTTATCAAGGACTATGCCACCCTCCAAACCTCTAAACCTCTTTATTCGAGGTTATGCACCAGTTTGTCGGTCCACGAAGACGAGGGCTCCTGCAGGGAAGTACCTTACTAACTAAAAAGCCTGAAGTTATTTACCATATTACACGACATAATGCCATTTCTCTTCCGCTCTCTATGTCGTGCACAGTGGAGTTTCCGCCAGTGTGTGCACACACAGAAACGTGCACGCACACACAGGTGAGCCAACCCCTACTAATTATACTGCGATCATGATTACATTTTTATGGGAAATGTAATTTCAAACTGCATTACGTTTTCTGTAAATATAATGATTATATGTTCAAAATAAACGTAAATGACAAGTCGCATATACGTTTCTACTTGTCAGAAAACTAATTTTAAT
The DNA here is from genome assembly GCA_900302695.1 of Helostoma temminkii. Classification (NCBI taxonomy): domain Eukaryota; kingdom Metazoa; phylum Chordata; class Actinopteri; order Anabantiformes; family Helostomatidae; genus Helostoma; species Helostoma temminkii. Next base: position 19,195 of record OMLM01018877.1, on the reverse strand, counting down.
AATTTAGAATTGAATATGATATGTAGAACTGTTATAGCCACTGAATCTACAGGTTTGGTCTGAACATGGAATAAACTTCAGTCTGCTAAAGTATCCAACCATCTGTCATCCATTATTATTTTAACACTGCTTCACATTAGCTACAGTTAGAACCCAAGGTCCAACAGGCAAGGTCCAACATCACATCAAGCTACATGATGAGACTCCGTGGGAGTCTCCCGTGCCCGGACAATCCATCCAGAAGACCTTGAAGCGGTTAGGAAACATCTGCGGGACCTGCTTGAAGCCG
>OMLM01018877.1:5935-17475 GCA_900302695.1 Helostoma temminkii | reverse complement strand
AGAACGAGCCAGTCGACCTGAACCATTGCCTGAGTCCAGTGATACTGTGGGGTTTGCCACTTCAGCCCCAGGTGACACTGACTCTGATTCATTACTACCAGTTCTGGCAACAGTTCCTACACTTGTGGTACCACCTGAGCATCACTTACCAGCCATGTTGCTGTCCAAGGGAGAAGATCCGTCCACATCCGGCGACGAGTCAGAGAAACCTGTGGAAGTGCTGGAGGTGGAGGAAAATCCTGGAACTTACTTACCTGAACCTGTGGAACTACCGGTGGAAGAAGACCAATGTGCCTGAAAATTCACTTGATGCCAGGTTGTCCATGGAGCCTGAGGCTGAAGATCCTGAGCCTGACCATCATCATCATTAGGTGCTGTAAATTCTAGCTCTGCTGCCGTACCCTGTGATCCAGTAGAGGCTGAAGCAGCCCTCAGATGCTTCAATCTGCAGCGTCGACTGCCAAGCCGACTGCAATATTCAGTATTGGGTAATATTGGGTTCATTTCAGTTGTCCAAACCTTGTTTAAAGGCCTGTCTAATGCCTACACCAAGGCTCTCAGTCATGCAAAGTCAATTTAGTCTTGGTCTTAGAGATTTTAAGGACCAAGTTGTTCTCTCTGCACCACCCAGTCAACCTGTCCACCTACCATGGTGTTGCTGTGGTGGGTAGGGGTACAGTCATGAGTGTAGAGGTTTTAGAGCAAGGGGCTCAGCACACAGACCTGTGGAGAGCCAGTGTTGGTGGTGAGGGTTGTGGAAGTATGCAAGCCCACTCTCACCGTTTGGCTGCGACCAGACAGGAAAATCTTGATCCACTTGCAGGTGGTGTATGGTAGTCCCAGGTCCACCAGCTTGTTCACCAGTTTGTGGGGAAGGATGATGTTGAAAGCTGAGCTCTGGTCAACGAAGAGGACCCATGCATAGCTCCCCTAATGCTCCAGGTGAGACAGCACCACCTGGAGAGCTGTGGGTACAGCATCCTCTGTGGATCTGTTTGCCCTAAAATCAAACTCGTGTGGGTCGAATGTTGATGTTAGTAGTGACAAAATATGACTCTGTACCAGTTTCTCAAAACACATTAACACTGGAGTGAGTCCCACTGACCAGTGGGGTGAAGCCGCTGTCAGCTGTGTTGTGAGGTGCAGCTGTGTCTGATTCCTGCACCTCAAAGCAGGCAAAGAAGATGTTCAGCTCCTCTGCCAGTGCAGTGTCACCTTCAGCAGCTCCAAAGTTGTTCCTGTGGTTGGTGAGGTGCTTGACTCCCTGCCACACCTGCCTGCTGTTGTCGCTGTCCAGGTGATCTTCGATGCTCTTCCTGTATTATTTGGAATTTAAAACACCATTATCAAAGATGCTAGTGTGAATGTGCCACTTTTTTGTGTTAAAGGCCTAAACCTCCAAAGCTCTGCTGCTGTTGTACCCACGTTCTCACCAAAACACTTCCTCTTCAGTTCTCAGTAAAATGACCACAAACCAAAATGTCTCTACATATTGTTTTATCTGACATCAAGTCATGATCTCAGATGTTTATTTTAATAAGCAGTCTTTGGACATTTAGCTTCCTCATTCCTTTTTTTACTTTGCTAAGTGAAACACATCTTTGTTCAAAATGTGAACCAGGACACAGTGACACAGTGACATTTTAAGTCTTGTATTTAGTAAAGTCTTGTTCACCCCTAAACAATCAACACAAGTTTACTCTACTTGGTAGTGTGGTTGAGCTATACTTTAACTAACACCAGCTTTTTTATCACTGCATCAGACAAGTTTTGCCTCTTACTGTTGATGAGTTGTATGAAGAAGAGGGAAAATGTCCAATCCTGCTCCTGATGAGTTTCACAGCTGATTAACGTTCCAGGGTCAAAATGAGCTGATCTAACATCGGTCTAGTGTCTCTCCGGGTAGGAACAAAAAGGGAAAAGTAAAAGGAAGGAAAAAAATGAAAACCCAGTCCAGCCCTCGGCAGCTAACCCATGGCATGCAGCGCCTGGGGACATCTCCCCCGTCTTCAGCCGTTCCTCCATCCTCAGACGTTTATTTCAAATGTCTGACACACATTTATAATAACACATTTAGCCTTCTCCTTTTTTACTGGAGTGTGTGAAACACGTCACTGTCACAAATATGGAACTGGAGACAGTGACTCCAAATGTGCCTTAATTTCTCCTTTGCTGCTGCTGTCTTCAAAAACTGCTAAAAGTAGTACAGAGAAAGATTTGGCAAAATAACTGAAATCTAAATGAATAAATAAATTTCATTATTTTAGCAGATCACACGTTTTGGTGGTTTAGCAGTTTGCAGAGACAAACAGTGGAGATGCTCCACCTACATGAGAAAAACACAGACTTTGAGGAAGTGATGATTTCTTAGCCACATCTAATATATACTGTATACCTCCTTCAGAAACACCAGTTCGATGATCGCAGTGACACAGCAGCATGATGGCTGAATTCAGATGGATTCAAATGTCTTTATATCTGATATAGCTGCTTCAGTTTAAAGGTAAGGACATGACATCCATACATAACTGACAAAAATGTTGAAACAAAAGTTTATTAGTTAATCACCAGTTATGTATGTTGAAAAAGGACACGTCTTTAATACACACTTGCAACTTAGCAGCACATCAGATATAGTGTCTACTATTTTGCTTTTTACTTAATTTGCTACTTAAGTGTTTCTTAAGTTTCGCTCTGTTGTGTACTGTACTGAAGTGTACTGTATATGTCTGAGTGTCAGCATGCTCTTTGTTTCCCTATGTATAGCCTGATGTTTTCTCTGCTGTTCATTGGTCATACCCCTGCCACACTTCCTCACTCCGCTGACCACTCCTGTAATCTGCTCCTCCGACACACATATACACACACACCCAGTCAGTTAAACCACTCACACCTGTTTTACTCACTCTCTGCTCTGCTCCACTGACAAATCAGTCAAACTATTTGCATCTAGTCTCTTAATGAACAGATCTATTTCCCTAACTTCCCTCCGAGATGTTTGTTTGCTTACCTTTCCTCAGTGTGCAACTCTCTAGCCATTGGTTTGCCTGTCTGACGTCCATGGCACCCAGTGATGGTGAAACAAAGCTTTCTGAACCACTGAATTCATATGAAGCAATTGTCATAAACGTGATTCAGTGTTTCACAGCATGTGATGCGGTCAAAAATGGCGACATCTGTTGGCCTGTCCCTGATATAGCATAAATCACCAAGAAACCAGGATGACACAGTTAGTGTAAAACAAACAAACAAAAAGATCAAAAAACACATTTAGATACACTTAAACATCTTATTCCTGTCACGGTAGAAACCTCAAGCCCTGCAGATGGTTTTTACATTTACATTTTAACCCGGTTATATTTAGAGATATTAAAATTAGATGTCAAACATGATATCAACTTAAAAGCTGGGTTGGGTATCAGATATTGGAGCTTAATCCACAACAATAAGGTATATGTTTGTAATTTTACTCCTACACATTATACAAGCATTGTCAAACTGATAAGAGACCTGGCCTGTCCGATATTTATATTATCATGTTTAGCTTCCTCCTTTTTTTACTTGAGTGTGTGACACACGTCATTGTGACAAATGTGGAACCGGGCACAGTGTGAAGTTTTAAATCCAAACGTATCTCGATTTATTGTCTTTGCTGATGTCATCTTCAAAAACTGCCCTTCCTGTTTTTCAAAGCAGTCACATGTTATAACATAGTTTTACAGGATCTTAGTCAGACAGCTGTGACCTCTGAATTCCCCGATCAACAATATAGGATGTAACAAAATGTCAGTGTAGACAGTGGTGTTTCCTCCTCTTTTTTTCAAACTGTACTGTAGTTATCAATTTAATAAAAACACTCCCTGTACCAGTTTAGGTTACTCCTCTGTGCCATTGCTGGTTGTCATGTCTCCCCCATTTCTAAGTATATTAGAAAGAGTGAAACAGCGCCCCCTAAATGTTCAGTAGTTAAAATGTGGCAAAACATGGTACTGCAGTCATAACTAATTTCATGCCCCAAAGGAGGCCAGGTAGAAGTTAACCTCCCTTGGTGACAAAAATCTTAAAGATTAACCAATCAGATGAGGTTATAGTCATTCCACTGTGATTGGTCAGGAGGATGCCAAGGGAAGCCACTCGCCTTTGGGCTTCCACATCAATCAGACCACAGCATGGGATCAATGTCATCATTAGCCATTTACAGCTGTAAGTTTGGAAATATCAAGTGTTATGGACGTTGGTAATATAAACTGACTCTCCAGCAATCAACTTCATTACATTATTATTCATTACTGTATATTAGCAGATCACACCTTTTGGTGGTGATTCAAAATGTTGAAATGCTCCACCTACATGAGAAAACCACAGTTTGAGGTGATGTTTTCACACCATTTATTCACATCTTATTTATGCTTTGTACCTCCATCAGAAACACCAGTTTGATGATCGCAGTGGGGCAGAAGCATGATGGTTGAATTCAGATGCAAGTAAGGACACGACATCTATATATAACAGAAGCAAATGTGTGTGGAAGTTTATTAATTAAACATCAGCTATATATGCTAAATGATGGAATTTAAAAAATATATGTCTTTAATATACAGTGTTGCAACTTAGCAACACATTGTACATAGTGTTTTCTGCTTGCTTTTAATTACTTTTTGATAAATATGTTCTGTTATGTTGGTCCAGTGTCTTTATAAGCAGATCTGTTTCCCTCAGTTCCCTGCCAAATTGACACTCTCCTTAATGTGCAACTCTTTAGCCATCTGTTCTCCTGTCTGATGTCAATGGTACCCAGTGATGGTGAAACAAAGCTTTCAGAACCGGAGTCAATATGAAGCAATTCTCATGAAAATGGTTCACTGTTTTAAAGCATGTGATGCTGTCAAAAATTGCAGCACCTACTGGACAAATCATGGACATAGCATTTAAAAGGTAAAATAAATCAGAAACCAAGATGACACAGTTAGTATCTATTTCTGTGGCAGTAGAAACCTTAAGCCCTGCAGTTAGCTTTTACATTCACACTTTGATCTGGTTATTCTAATCCAATATTAAAATAAGATGTCAAACACAGTATCACCTTGATAGCTTGGTTTGGTATCGGATATTGGATCTGATACACTGTGGCAGTCCATTCATTTCAATTCTATGTTTACAATGCATGATATGTCATGCATCACCAGCAAGTACATCTTGCAAGTAGACTTGATCCACAACAACAAGGTATATATTTGTTATTTAATAATAATAATAATAATAATAATAAAACATTTTATTTATAGGCACCTTTCATGGCACTCAAGGTCACTGTACAGTTAAAAACATACATAAAATACAACAAAAGTCACATACATTACCATATAATAAACAGATATAAAATAAGTACACCAAAAGATAAAATAATAATTAAAAGTTGGGCATCTAACTCATAGGGAGTAGGAGAGCCTGAACAGGTAGGTTTTGAGATTGGATTTGAAGAGAGGGAGTGAATTGATATTACGAAGGTCTGGGGGGGAGGGAATTCCATAGTTGGGGGGCAGAGCGACTGAATGCTCTGCCCCCCATAGTCATGAGTCGGCAGAAGGGACAGTGAGCAGAAGGGATGATGAAGATCTGAGGGTCAACAAGGTAAGAAGGGGCCAGGTTATGTATGGACTTGCAGGTGAGTAACACCATATATTGAATGCGATAAGTGATTGGTAGCCAGTGGAGTTGATGCAAAACCGGAGTAATATGACAGCGTGTTGGGGTTCCTGTAATGCGAGCTTCCAAATTTTGTACCAGCTGGTGTTTGTGAAGGGTTTTCTGGGAAAGACCAAACAAAAGGGAGTTGCAATAGTCCAGGCGAGAAGTAACAAGACTGTGAACCAGTATGGCAGCAGAGTGATGTGAGGAAGGGATGGAAGTAGGCTGATCGTGTGATGTTATTGATGTGGGAGAAGGAGAGTGTCCTGTCGAGGATGACACCCTCTTAACCTGAGGGGAAGGGGAGATAGAATTATTATCAATTAGGATATTAAAACTGTTTGATTTGGTTTGGTGCCAATAAGTAGAATTTCTGTTTTATTTCACTCCTACAAGTCTGACAAATACTTCCAATGTCTGCATGGGAGAGGTTGTAATAGCACTGAAAAATACAAAAAACCTAAAAACACCTATAAAAGCATCATGCTACAGAGTACACTGACTTCCTACAATTGAAAAAAACTAAAACAGACAGTATGACCAAGCAGTTAACTTCCTGTTTCTGAATTCCTGTTTGCACCGAATGTTTAGGAGGAGGATTCTGTTCATATGGAAGATACCGGGGCGTGTCCACATATTCAATATAGTATTTGTGTGCTTTTGGTAGAAAACAATTACACAACAAAAAACAAAAAAAAGGGAGCTGGTCCGTGCTTGTAACATTCACTGTATCCACGTCATGAATCTTGAATCTTATATATAAATTGCCAACTTGATGGCATTGGAGCTGTGTATATTGCACAGTCATGTGTAGAAGGAGTACAGGAGAGGGCTCAGAATGCTGCCCTGCAGGATACCGGTATTGAGGGTCAGCGTACAGGAGATGCTGCTGCCTATTCTGACACTCCTCCTGATTCCTGCCAGGGGGGTTTATGGCCCCCGTGAACTTTCAATCACCCCTTCCCCTCCCCACCCGATGTGATCGTTTTGCCCGAAAATTCCGCCCGGCTTGATGTCACATCCTATACCAAAAACTCTGCCTCGTTAGAAATGTGTGTGTCAATGCGTTTCCTGACGTTCCACTTCTTCCTTTTGTTGGGGAACATCAGCCTCACACAGGGTGCCAATTATGTTGGGGAACATACACCAAACAAAGGGCACCAATTAAGTTGGTATTATGAGTATAATTTTGGTTATTAGCTGAAGCAACGACTGTTTAAAATATAACAAACTTTATTTAACTGATTCTGAATACCACTGATTAACAATCAAAGCTGGCTCAATTAAACAAGGCACACCAACTAAATGTGTTGGTATAGTGGCTGTCCTAATACATATATGTATACCAGAGTGTGTGTATGCATGTGTGTGTAATGGCAGCCGAGACCACGGTGTAATCTAGGTGTGTGGAGGTTTAAAGGCATTCCAAAATGGCAGATGAGACCATGGGTGATCTCTCGCCCACCTCTGAAGTGTGGCTAACAAAGAAGAAAAGATGGCGTCTGAGACAGGCGTCACCTTCAGCAGCACCAAGGTTGTTCCTGTGGTTGGTGAGGTGCTTGACTCCCTGCCACACCTGCCTGCTGTTGTTGCTGTCCAGGTGATCTTTAATGCTCCTCCTGTATCATTTGAAATTTAAAACACTATTATCAAAGATGCTAGTGTGAATGTGCCACTTTTTTCTGTGTTAAAGGCCCAAACCTCCAGAGCTCTGCTGCTGTTGTACCCACATTCTCACCAAAACACTTCCTCTTCAGTTCTCAGTAAAATGACCACAAACCAAAATGTCTCTACCTATTGTTTTATCTGACATCAAGTCATGATCTCAGACGTTTTTTTTTTTTCTTTTTCATGAGCAGTCGTCACACGTTTAGCTTCCTCATTCCTTTTTTTACTTTGCTAGGTGAAACACATCTTTGTTCAAAATGTGAACCCGGACCACAGTGACGTTTTAAGTCCATCTTATTTCTTGTATTTAGTAAATTCTTGTTCACCCCTAAACAATCAACAAAAATTACCTCTACTTGGCAGTGTGGTTTAGCTATACAGCTACCTCTATCTGTTATCTAGCTTTGTGGTCTCTGCATCAGACAAGTTTTGCCTTTTACTGTACATGAATTGTATGAAGAAGAGGGAAAATGTCCAGCCCTGCTCCTGATGAGTTTCACAGCTGATAACAATCCAGGGTCGAAATCAGATGATCCAATCAGCTGATCAAATCTGATCTTGTGTCTCTCTGGGTAGGAACAACAGGGGAAAGTTGTATACAAAAGATGAGAAAGAAAGATGAAAGATGAGAGAAAAGACAAGAAAACCCAGTCAAGCCGTTGACAGCTAACCCGTGGTGGGCAGCGCCTGTGGTCATGTCCCGGGACTAAGGCGGGCCAGCTCCCTTGGAGAGGGGCACAAGAGAACAGAAGAAGAGTAAGGTGGGTCTGCCTGCCTTATACCAAATGTGACGTTATCGGGGCATCTCGTTTAATCACAGGGGCAGTAATGCACTTTACCTTTAAGGCTGGTGCTGTTAGCAGTTTCCTATCAAAACTTCTATCAGGCTGCGTAGGCCACAGTTTACGATCCTTTGTTCAGTTCAGGCACATGGTCTGTGGTCCCAACACTTGTTGAAGTGGATAAGGGCCAAAGCCTAAATCGGACCGGACAGTTTGATGAGCTCTGTGGCGAAAACCAACCACCCCAGTCAGAGACAGCACCCATTCTATTAGTCTATTTGAACCGCCAAAATATTTTTTCTTTAACCATTTTGAAGTGGTTGAAGCTCTTGACCAAGAGGTCCATACCTTTGTCGACACATGTGCTGGAATCACAAGGCTTCAGAGGAAACTCCAAGTGACGGGCCACGCAGGTGTTTGCTCATGAACTAAAAGACACTTTTCTACATTCTGGAAAAAATGCTCTGATGCTGAGCATGGGTCGCCTGAGAAGGAAAACATTCTGCATGAGGCTGTGAACCACTGGAACATCAAAGACTAAAAACATAACTGCAACCTTGTTTCACATCTGCCCAAATCACAGTGAGTCAGTGGACACGTCCTTTATGTGGACGATGGTATTCGATTTTATCCGTGACAATAATGCTGAACGTGTTTTGTTTTACTTTATCCGTGTACTTAAAAAAATGTTCCTAATATTTTTGTCTCAAACTATTTGTAATCACAATAAACACTTGTTATTGGATCATTTGTTATGCATCTGTCAAATCTTTAAAGCACTACATCATCTTTTTAATAGAACATATTATTTCAGGATGTCAGGAGGGTAGCAAATAGAGCGCCTTATGAAAAAAGTTTTCTATAGTCCTTCAGATCCAGGATCTTTAGGTGGCATGAATAGGCTTCAAATGGGTCTTGAAGATAAAACAGAAGAGAAGATAAAAAAAAAGAATGTTTGAAAGAATGGTTCTCGGCTCAGGATGCTTACACTTTCCACAAGCCTGCAAGATTACATTTTAAGAGAAACAGAGTGTTTGTCAGACGTCCTTTAAATCAGTTTCAAGCCAATTTGTGTGATACACAAGCCTTAGCCCAACACAATGACGGTTTCCGCTACTTACCCCCAGTTATTGATGTGTTTTCTAAAACTGCATATATGAGACAACTCAAAAACAAAATAGGACCAGAAGTGACTAGAGCCTTTGAATCTGTGTTTGAGGATAGCGGGGCACCTGAAAAACAGCAGACGGATAAAGTACCAAGTTTTTTAAATTCTCCTTTTGCAAAAACACAATATTGTGCATTTTTCCACCAGCAGTGACCTGAAAGCCAGCATTAGCGAGGACATTCAAAGCACATTTTACTAAGCAAAATTAGAAAAAGTTAAAATAGGAAAAGATAAAATTTATCAAGTGGAGAAATACTTAAAGCATAAAAAGGATGGGTATTGGTCAGGTGGAAGGGATATGCCCTCAAATTTGACACCTGGATTCCTGTCAGTCATCTGACCAAGGCCTGATGTTTCAAAGGATAAAACGTATGTTTTTCACAAGCCGGTTTCACCATGGAGGAGAGAGGGTTTTACGTCACCTTACCGCCCAACTTTTATCTGTTTTTGGAGCTAATACGAGTTTAGAATTTACATTCTACCTCACATCAGGTATATTTTAAGCAGAAAACAAAAGACGATTCGACCCATAGTACAAGCTGAAAATTCTTGGGCGGTTATTATTCTAGCCTGGATCAGATATGGACCGAATTGAACTGTCATTTCAGACAGATGACAGTTGATGTTACTTCGAAATTTGACGGTATTCAAAAGAAAGTAATGATGACCGGTGACTCTAAATATGCCATCCGTTTTTTGCACCCCTAGCTTACATCTCGGGCTTTGAACCTGACTGCTGGATTCGCGTAAACAACAGAAGAATGGCGCCCTATTATACGGATATGAAAGCAGGGAGGTACAACAAATTCATGTATAACTGCATTGTACAATATCAAATTGTAGACGACAGTTATGCACCTTTGTTAGGCATGGTTGATATACCAGGACAATTTGGAGTTAATCACATGGACGTAAAGTGCGCTCCGGTTTTCTTGGAAATACTTAGAGACTATACACATTCAAATTAAGTCTGATTAAAACCGTGCTATTCAATTTACATACGGAAAAGTAATCATAAAACTTGCTACAAGCTTCTAAACAAAATACAACATGGTTATGGTAATGCTCACACAGCAGGACCCAAACAGTTTAATTCATTACTGCGTAAATCAGGTTGGACACGGCTTACCCGGGTTTTTTTGGAAGCCCTGTTTATTAGCATGGGAGAGATCTCGGATCGGTGTTTTCCAGATTGTTTGTATGCAGGCGGTTTGGAATTGTGCTGCACGCTGATGTCCTGTTTTGCGAGCGTCTTCTTTTGAACTCTGTGGATTTAAGAATTAAACTGATTATGCCCAAGATGAATTCTGTCCAATGTTTGCTGGTAACGCTCGATTTCGATTACATGTCTTAAGAGCATCTCTGTTTGTCCAATAAGTCACAGTGTCACCAGCCGTGACCACATTTGCCACATTGATGAAGGGGAATGCGTAAAAACTTACTCTATACCTGCAAACTCTGGAAAATGTAACCAGAAGAATCCTGGGTGTTTTGCCAAAATACTTAGTTGTGAGGATTGTTGACCATACCGCATTTGTGGGAAGGCGGAACCTTAACCCATTAAATTTCAGACATCCCCTCAGTCATATTATTCGCAAACATGCTGTTTCTTTTCACTGTTACACTGATGATACACAGCTGTACCTGTCAACTGGAGTCTCAGACTATGGAAAATTGAACTCCTTACATGAGTGTCTAAGCGTAATCAGATGTTGGATGGCTCAAAATTTCTTACAACTCAACACCAGCAAAACAGAAATTGTGGTCAGTGGTCCCCAACAACTGTCCAAATCCATTTTACCATTTGTTGGTCCACTGTCTGAACATATGAAACCTGTTGCAAACAATCTTGGCATCTGGTTAGACAGCAATCTAAGTTTTGACAAACATCATTTTGACAAACCAGCTGCGAGACTCTTAACCAGAACTAGAAGAAGTGATCATATTACACCCGTTCTTGCCTCTTTGCACTGGCTCCCAGTATGTTTCAGATTGGATTTTTAGGTTTTAATACTGACATTCGAAGCTCTACAAGTTCTCTTTCCAAGTTATTTATCTGAACTGCTAGTGTCATATCAACCTGTACGTAGCCTGAGATCCTCAGATAGAGGACTGTGTGTTCCTGAGACTCGACTAAAAACTAGAGGTGACAGAGCCTTCGCAGTTAGAACCCCAAAGCTTTGGAATGACTTGCCCGAGAATATTAGCTCAGCTGACTCAGTAAGCACTTTTAA
>OMLM01018876.1:4977-23301 GCA_900302695.1 Helostoma temminkii | reverse complement strand
AAAAAAAAAAAGACAAATAAGTCAGGAAGAGGACAGGAAGGTAATAATTTGGTGTTAGAAGACAAAGATGTCGATAACCTGGTACTGGGCAGGAGGCACACAGACCCCCTGTAGAATTGCCCCTGCCTCTGCCACCTGTTCCAGATAACTCTGATGCACTTGCTACAGCTCCACCTCTGTACACACCAGACCAAAACACTCCACATTTGCCACACATGTATCCAGACCTTCCCAAAATTCCTACAACACCAACTAAAAAGCTGGCTGGAGACCCGGACACTTGTAAAAACCCTGTATTGGGACAAACAGGGAACTGTCCCAGCAATTGTGATCTGCCAGCAGAGATGCGACAGTCCTGCAGAGGCAGAGGGGTAGCACCTCACATTTCACTATCAAAAAATAAAAGCAACAGCTGGCACAATCTCTGTAACTTTGTGACTGCGTGTGTAGAAGCCTATGATTGGGAAAACACCGGAAAAGGATATGAATATAGCCCCAAATTAGGAGCATATTAATGCCCCTGGACCACACATGCTAAAACTGCAGTGGTATCAGTGGTGTTTTAAGAATACTTTGTCCCCCTTTAAAGATGCAGCCATATACAGCAAAATTCATTTTGTAACCGCAGGTCACTATTTCACATAAGTCTATTTCAACTGAGATGGTGGCGTTCTTTGTTACTGTTATTATAATCTCTTCAACAGTTCTCAATACTTCACAAGGTGCTTTATGCAGCACAGTCAAATTGGAGTAGTGCTACTGTCATAATAATGAAATGTAGTATGAGGAGAATTGGTGTCAGTGTTATTGCTATTGTTACACTAATGGTGATTGCTATACCCCCCCTATGATATCTTTCACTCCAGGCAAATGATGCTGTCCCTCCTGGGGTCTCACAAATAGGAATGTGGTTTCTATCACCCGCCATCTACTATCAACACTATCCCTTACTTATTTAGTCACACCCTAAACTCTCTTTGGCCATTGGTTTTTTCACTGAGGTTGAGACGAGCTCTCCCACTGTAAGAAAAGCCCCCCTTTGTAATCAGTCTTATGCCCTGGGCAACACCACTTATTAAGAGTGGTGGTGCCCAGCTAAACTTTCCCTTCTGTGTTTTAGATCGGCTTTACTAATTTACAGTGAGTGACATAGACCCAGGATGTTCTTTCTGCTATTTTCACAGCAGTGGGTGTATTGAGCAGTACCTGGTACAGCCCTTTCCACCTTGGCCTTTACCCACCAGCCGCTGGTACAAGCCTTTACTCGTCAGCCCCTGGTACCGGCCTTCACCTGCCAGCCCCTGGTACTGGTCTTTACCCTCCAGCTCCTGGTACCGGTTCGTCAGTTGCCTCTATTGCTGGTTCTTGTTGGTACTCACCCATCCTTCCGTTTCCAGTCCACACAACCTGTCCACCTGTATCAGCTCCACGTCCACCCTTACAATAAAACACTTCTCTCCAAATCTCATCCACCTTGTCTGACTGCTCTCTGGGTCCATAGACAAAATCTTGACACTGCATAAATACAGTTAATCTTGATGGGAGATATTGCAAGAACTACACCCTTACAGTTTTGTACTATTCTAGGTTAAAAAGTCATTTTTTAAGTAAGCGGTTGCAAATACTTCACCCTAACAGTGTTTTACTTCCTCAATTCAACAACCTTTACTCTGCTATCGCCATCTCTGCCTCTTGTCTTTTCCACACTACTAAAGTCTCTAACCCATACAGCATAGCTGGTCTCACTACTGTCTTGTACACCTGTCCTTTGATTCTTGCTGACACTCTTCTGTCACACAACACTCCTGACACTTTTCTCCACCAACACCACAAGTACTTAAACTTCTGCACCTTCTTGACCTCAGCCCCCTTTAACCTCACTGTTCTACTTCACTCTCTCTCCTTCATACGCATATATTCTGTCTTACTCCGACTGACTTTCATTCCACTTTCACAAACCTCCACCTCTCCAAGTATTCCTCCAATTGCTCTTTGAATCGTTGATCTCTGGTGAGAAGTTATGCCCAGGAGAGGAAATAGTAGAATCCAATTAATCAGATTTTACATATTTGTGCAAATATACAAGTTTAAAGCTAAACATTGTTAAATCAGCACTGCTACTTAATACTTACTGAACATCACAATAAGTCCTTAGTAAAAAAAAAAAAAATGTCGCATTAGACATGTAATAGATTGTGAAGATTGTGTGACTTGTTAATTGTCAACTTTGTTACTAAATTAAGCTTAACAGGTTGCCTTTTGTTTTCAGTTGTTTTGTTAGAATTTGTGAACAGGATAAAAAATGTATTTAAAAAAATAAACCAAATGCTGTATATTGTTTTTTCAGATACTTAATAAATAACTCCTGTAGATTCATTTGTCTATGCAGCAATTGAAAAGCAAGCAGGCTCCAGAGTTGATCATATTTCCCTAGATGTATAAAAATCAAATTAAATAAACTTGTTAATAAACAGTTAAGATAAACAGTTAAAGCTGAAAGGAGATGCTTTTTGGTATTTAAAGAAATATACAGCAAAAATACAATTCAACTTGAGAAGAGAGGTTGCAAGCACTTAACCTTCACAGTTTTTGCTATTGTAAGTAAAAAAAAAGCAAGAACATACAGTTAAAGTTGAATGTAGAGGTCGCAACTTTACCTTCAGTTAAGGTTGTTACAAACCAGTAAAGTACAGTTAAATTTGAGAGGATTGGTCAAATGGACAGTTGTCTTTTACTATTTTAAGTTACAAAACTGTAAGAAAAGAGTTAATCTTTTTTTTTTTTAATTAGACAACATTTAAATATTTACAAGGATTGCACAATGGCAAGTAATGCTCAAAACAACTTATTCACCACGCCCACTGCGCCTTAATATCAACCCACTATGAATTTAGGAAAAGATGTAACACAATCCGCCCATCATGTCCTTGTGAGTGCGCTTAGCAGTTACGTATGACTTGGTTATTTTCCATTGCACATATCTGTGTATTTTCCATAAATAGTTGTGTGAAGTCACTCTCTTTGGCAACACGCACAGTTTGTTAATGCAGCTGCAATAGCCGCTTAGTTTCTGTCCAAGGATCCATTTGTCTTTTTTCGTAAAATGCCAAGTATGAATTGGGTAATGATGTGGTTAAGATTATGTTGAATACTGGTGAGAAGATTGTGAGTATGGAATATGTGATTCAGTTTTGACAGGACCAGGGCATTCACTACAACCATGTGCCCCTAAAGGGAGTCCCTTCATTCACTTGAGTTTTAGTCTTTTCAAGGAGCTCGCTTCAACTACGATCTCTCACTGCGATGTTGTCCACGCCCAGGTAGACTCCCAGGACCTTCACTACAGGTCCTACCACTCTGAAACCCCACCTAAACGGGTGTTTTTTTGACATTGCCACAGTAAAGAATTTCTGTTGTATTAAGCTTAGCGTCTGATGCCTCCCCAATGGTTTGAATATCCAATTTCACTTTCATCAACCCTAGGGTGGGGATGCCTTTTAATGGTACGGTCTTAAAGTACAAGGAGGGCCAGGGGCTCTGCAGCAATACTGTAAAGAAGAGCGGAGAGAGGGCAGCCTTCTCTAATGGATGGATGGATGTCCCATTGATGTGCACAACTTTTTCCCTTTTTGTTCCTACCCAGAGACACACAAGACCAACGTTGGATCAGCTGATTTCAACCCCGGATCGTTAATCAGCTGTGAAACTCATCAGGAGCAGGACCGGACATCTCTTCTTCATAAAACTCATGAATAGTAAGAGGCAAAACTTGTCTGAGGCAGAGTTACAAAGATAGATAACAGACAGAAATTGCTGTATAGCTCAACCACACTACCAAGTAGAATTAACTTTTGTTGATTGTTTACATCTTGTGAGTGTTGAACACTGTTGTACTGCTTTGCTGAAAATCCTCTGTTCCTGTTTGCTTTGTTTCTTCCTCTGCCATGACCTCTCAAACTTTTCTTTGTCTCCAGTGTAGAGTGTAGGTGTAGATCGTGCTTCACACCTTGTCCCCCCACACATACTGTAGATCGCACCTGTCCCAGGCGCCATCTTGAATTGCTTTGTTGACCACACCTCAGGGGTGGGCGAGAGATCACCCGTAATCTTATCCGCCATTTTGGTAATTCTCTTACACAGCCACACATACCTAGATTACAGCGCGGTCTCTGCCGCCATTACACACACACATATACACATACTCCAGTATACGTATATGTATTAGGACAGCTACAACACCCACACATTAGTTAAAGTTAGTGTGCCTTGTTTATTTGAGCCAGCTTCATTGTTAATCAGTGTTGAATCAGTTAAATAAAGTTTGTTATATTTTAAGTGGTCGTTGTCCGTGATTGTTTGTGTACAGTAGTGCAAAGACTGCCAGTGCTGAATCTTACCCCTTCATTTAGACTGATTTATTCAATTTGGTTATTGGTCTTTGGAAACAGGGTCATGCCCCATTATTAATATAGTTATTAAAATATTTATTATTATCAATTATCATTAATAATTGATAGCTAATAACCAAAGTTATAATCTTTTTGATATTCTAAGTAAAAAACTAGTAAAACACTGTAATGTTAAATATTTTATTCTATACAATGTTTCAAAACAGTATGAGCAGAGTAAACCTTAAGGTGAGAGAATGGAAACACTTCACCCTCAAGGTTTTTGTTACTATTACATAAGTTAAAAACCAATACGGTTATAATATGGTTAAATTTGGGAGGAAAGGCTGCAAGCATTTAACCCCAAAAAAAATATTGAGGGGAGAAATTGCAATTGAATTCAAGTTTCCCACCTAAAGTTTAACTTTACAATACTCAAGTGTATTTATATAGTGCCAAATCACAACAAAAGTCATCTCAAGGCACTTTACAATGTAGGTTTAAGACCTTACAATACAACTAAATAAATAAGGAAAACCCAATAAATCCCCCATGTGCAGGCACAAGGCAACAGTGGAGAGGAAAAACTCCCTTTTTTAAGAAAGGAAGAAACCTCCAGCAGAACTAGACCCAAGGTGGGTGGCCATCTGCCTCGACCGGTTGGTGTGAGCGGAAAGAAAAAGAGAAAAGAACAGTAGATCCCAAAACCAATAACAACAACAAGCAACAGGCTACTATTCTATGTTAAAAACCTACAAAATACAGTTAAAATTGCAGAGAAAGATTGCAAGTACTTCACCCTTACATTTTCCTTGAGAGGACAAAGCTATAATATACATAAGAATGAATTTTCTATATTTTTTAAAACTAATGTATATATCAGAAAAATTATCAAAACATAATGAAGACAGAGTCTGATGAGTTTCGGTTGAGTAGGTTTTACTTGTACAAGGAGCCGAACCTGCACAACAGGGCTGCACATGCTCGACTAACTTCAGTTGTTACAAATTTTTTATACAGAAAGAGAAACATATCTTAGACAGGATTGGACTAGTTCTTATCATTCTCCATGGTGTCCAGCCTCAGCTCGCTGATGCTCCAGCAGCTGCTTAACCTTGATCGTGATGCACAGTGATGCTCCCTGCAATCCTATCTGGCACATTTCTGCAACAAACATCTGAACACAATGCTCTCTTTTAATACATAGTGAAGCATGCAGCATTCTTTAGTCAATAAGGTGCAAAAACAGCTTAATATAACATTTTTCTGTCAGTTTATGCTGCTGATTATTTAAAAATAAAGTAGAGGCATTTGGTACTTTTGACTTTTGACAGAGATAAACATTGTTAAATCAGTACATTTACTTAATACTTACTAAACATCATAATATGTCTTCAGTAAAAAAGGTTAATCTAATTGCATTTTTTTGCAATTCTTTCTTAAAAACCAATAGAGGAGAGATCACACGTTTTTTTACTATTCTAAGTTACTCACAAATAATTATACAGTTAATTTTGAAATGAGTGGCAAGCACTTCACCCTCAAATTTCTTTATATTTATTTTGGTCAGGTAGAAACTGACCAAAATACAGTACAGGGAAACATGAGGGGAGAGGTTGCAAGCACTTCACCTTCATAGCTTTATAACTATTCTAAGTTAAACACAAACGATTATACAGTTAATCTTGAGGGAGTGGTCGCAAGCACTTAACCCTTACAGTTTTTTACTATGGTAAATTAAACACAATAAAGATAAACTTGTGGGGAGAGATCGAGGGAGAGGTAACCCTCACAGTTACTATTCTGAGGTAAAAACCTGTATAAAATACAGATAATCTTGAAGGGAGTGGTCGCAAGCACTTCACCCTTATAATTTATTACTATTGTAAGTTAAAACCCGATAACATACAATTAAACTTGTGGCAAGCACTCCATCTTCACAATTTTATAATGTTCCTACTTAAAAACAATAAAATACACTTATATTTGAGAGGACAGGTCGCAAGCAATTCACCCTCACAGTTTCCTTGAGTGAACAAAGATAGAATTTTCTATATTTTATAAAGCTAGGCATTTGGTACTTTTGACATTTTGACATTAACACATTAAGTCAACAGTAGACCAGTAGTAGACTTTTACTACTAAAGGTCTTAGTTAAAAACAAATAACATACAAGTAAGAAGTAAAGAGCACACACAACAACTTTTTTGCTATTTTAATTTAAAAACCTGCAAAATACAGTTACTATTAAGGGGGGTAAGTTGCATACACTTTACCCTCACATTTTTGTACTATTCAAAGTTAAAACCAGCAAAGACAAACATGAGGGGAAAGGTTGCAAGCATTTCATCCTCACAGGTTTGATAGGTAAAGTAGTCAATTATAGCACGTTAGTTACATATTAATTATCCAATAATTGTACTGACCAGAAAACACGCAAACTTGAGGCGAGAGGTCGCAGGCATTTTACCCTCGCAATTTTTGCTGTTCTAAATTAAAATCCAACAAGAATACAGTTAAACTCAAGAGGGGAGGTCAGAAGCACTTCACCTTCACAGTTTTCCACTATTCCAAGTTACAAAACTGTTAAAAAAAACGCATACAAAAAACCCCAAAGACAAATGAAATCTTCAGGGAAGAGGTCACAAATACTTCACCCTCACAGTGTTTTACTTCTGTAACATCTTTATCTCTGCTACCTCCATCTCTGCCTCTTGTCCTTTCCTTACCGCTACAGTCTCTAACCCATACAGAATAGCTGGTCTCACTACTGTCTTGTACACCTTTGATTTTTGCTCACACTCTTCTGTCACACAACACTGCTGACACTTTTCTCGACCCACACCACAAATACTTAAACTTGTGCACCTTTTTGATCTCAGCCCCCTGTAACCTCACTGTTCTACTTTTATGGCCCTTGTTCATACACATGTATTCTGCCTTACTACGACTGACTTTCATTCTTTTTCTTTCCAGAGCAAACCTCCACTTCTCCAGGTGTTCCTTCACCTGCTCTCTGTCATCTGCAAACAATATTGTCCAAGGAGATTCCTGTCTAACCTCAATCGTCAACCTGTCTATCAGCCAATTCATTTAAAGTGGAGGGAAGAGGTCTCAATCACTTCACCCTCACATTTATTTGCTATCTTAAATGAAAGAGACAAATAAAATAGAGTGAAACTTAGGGAGAGAGGTCGCAAGCACCTTCACTGTTTTTTAATATTTTTAGTGAGAAACCAATAAAATGCTGTTAAATGTTAGAGGAGAGGTTGCAAGCTTTTCACAGATTTTTTACTAATTTTACTAATTTACTAAACCTGCCAACATGAAGTAAAGGTTTACAGAAGACACTAAAGTCGGATCAACAGTAGACCTACCTCCTTCAGGACACTTGAACAGATGTAGTCAGCTGGTATTTTCTGCTTCTGCAGTCTGATCTCTGGTAAGAAGTTATGTCCAGGAGAGGTAATAATAAAATCCAATTAATCCACACCTACTTTAACATGACTCAGATTTCACATATTGGTGCAAAAATCTGATCATTGTTAAATTTGTACTGTTACTTAAACCTGTAATAGACTGTGACTGGTTTTTGACTAGTTGTTAATTGTAGACTTGGTTACAAAACCAAGCTCAGCAGGTTGCTTTTTGAGGTCTAGTTGTTTTGTTAGGATATTTGAACAGGATAAAGAAAATGTGTTACATTTAAGGGGAGCGGTGGCAAGGAGTTTTTTGGTAAAAAAAAAAAAAATACTGTTAAACTTGAGAGGAAGTTAAAACCAGTAAAATATAGTTAAATTTGAGAGGATTGATTGCAGACAATTGTTTTTTACTATTCTAAGTTACAGAAGTGTAGGAGTTAATCTTAAGGTAACAGGTCAAAAGCACTTCACCCTCACAGTTTTTTACTATTCTTACGATTCTTACTTAAAAACCAACAAAGTAGAGTTAAATTTGAGAGGGGAAATTGCAAGCATTTCACCGTTTTTTACTGTTCTAAGTTACAAACCTCTAAATAACAAGTAAACTTCATCGTAGATGTTGAACACATTTCACTCTCAGTTATTTGTTTACTATTCTAACTTAAAAACATGCAAAAACAGAACTGAATTTGAGGGTAGGGGTCGAAAAAACTTCACTGTCACAGTCTTTTATTATACTGAAATAAACCAACAAACCAACAAAAACACAACCTTAAATTAATCTTGAGGCGATCTATTGCAAGAACTTCACCCTCACAGTATTCTAGGTTAAACACAAACAAAAATAAATTAAAAAATACATTTAAATTTGAGAAGATTGGCTGTTTTTTTACTATTCTAAGTAGGAATAAAGTTAATCTTAAGGTAACAGGTTAGAAGTACTTTACCCTCACTGTTTTTTACTATTCCAAATTAAAAACCAATACAGTTAAATTTGAGAGAAGAGGTCACAATCACTTCACCCTTACATTGTTGTATTTCTCTAATATACCAACCTGTAAAAACGCAGTTAAGCTTCAGGGTAGAGGTCGCAAAAACATCACTCTAACAGTTTTTTGCTGTCTTAGGTTAAAGATCAATAAAATACAGTTAAACTTGAGGGGAAAGGTCACAAGCGCTTCACCTTCACAGTTTTTTTATATTATTACTGAAAAAACTATAAAATGCTGTTACATGTTAGAGGAGAGGTCGCAAGCATATCACCCTCACAGATTTTTTCTAATCCAAGTTAAAAACCTGCCAACATGCAGTTAAAGTTTACAGGAGATGTAAATTACAGTTAAATATGCAAGGATTGGTCCCTTGCGTTATTTTTTACTATTCAAAGTTACAAAACTGTAAGAATAGAGTTAAACTTAAAGTAAGAGGTCAGAAGCACTTCAGCCTCATGGTTTTTTACTATTATAGGTTAAAAAACAATAGAATACATTTAAATTTGAAAGGAGAGGTCACAAACACTTCACCTACACAGTTTTTTACTATTCTAAGCACAAAATCGGCAAAAGTACATTTGAACTTGATGGGAGAGGTAACAAACATTTCATCCTCACAGTATTTTAATATTCTAAGTTGACAAAAGCTTGCAACGATTCAGCGCATGCACAGTTTTATATTATTCTATTTACAAATTCTATTCATGTCATGTGTCAAAACTGTAAAAAACAAGTAAATCCCACAGTGAGAGGTCGGAAGCATTTCACCCTCAAAGTTTATTTTACTATTTTTTATTGGTTAAAAACCACAAAAATACAGGTAAATTTGACAGAAGAGGTCACATGCACTTCAACCTCACAATTGTTTACTATTACAGTTTAAAAACCTGCAAAAATAGAAATAGACTTGAGGGGAGAGGTTTTTTTTGCTATTCTAAGTTAAAAACTGACCAGAATACACTTCAACTTGAAGGGAGATGTCGGGAGTACGTCACCCTCACAGAAATTACAACTAACTAGGTACTTTAAGTTATAAAACTACAAAAATTCAGTTAAAGTTGAGGGGAGAGGTTGCAAGCATGTCACCCTCACGTTTTTTACTATTATTTTTTTATTTACTATTTTACGTCCAACAGAAATACAGTTAGTCTTGAGGCAAGACATCGCCAGAACTTCTACCTCACAGTTTTTTACTATGCTGAGTAAACAATAGTTTTTTGTTATTCTAAGTTAAAAACCAACAAAATACAGTTACATTTGAGAGAGCTGTCAAACATTTCACACTTACAGTTTTCTACTATCATAGGTAGAAACCTTAAAATTTAGGGGAAAGGTTGCAGGCATTTCACAGTTTCTTTGAGTGGACTTTTCTTTTTAAAGCTACTGTAAATGGTGTTGATCACTGGTATTGAAAATAGAAGAAGTAGAGGCATTTGGTTCTTTGAAATTTTGACACTAACATTGTGTTAACAGTAGAGCTACCTCCTTCAGAAGCACTTGAACAGATGCAGTCAGCTGGTATTATTTACTTCTGCAGTGTGATCTCTGGTGAGAAGTTATGTCCAGGAGAGGAAATAATAAAATCCAAGTACCACACTTTCTTTAACATTTACTAGCAATCATAATAAGTCTAGTGTAATGTAATCAAATGTATATTGTAGTCGCATTAGACCTTTGAGTGATTTATGACCACCTGTTAATTGTGGACTTGGTTATGAAATTAAACTTAACAGGCTGCTTTTTGTTTTGTAGTTGATTTGTTAGGATTTATGAACAGAATATAATCAAATCAAAAAAACAAAGTCAAAAAATAAACCAAATGTAGCAATGTAGCAAGGAATTCACCATCAAATTTTTTTTTATATTCTGTCACAGTCTCTCTGCCTGTTTGCCCTCTCCATTTTCCTTATTTGGCGTGTTCCCTGTGCTCCTCTGTTTCCCTCATTAATTACCTTAACTCTGCACACCTTCATCCCTACTTAAGCAGGTCTGCTAATCTCCGCCTCTTGCCAGATAGTTGCCAACTGCATAGCGGCAGCAACAATCCAGCCTGCTCATCGATTGTCTTCCTGGTATTCAACCTGCTTTCCAGCCTGACCTGTACTCTGCCTTCGCCTCTGAACCTGCTAATACTATGAGTTATTACTGGTATGTTATCTCCTGACCCTGAGTCTCAGTGTTACCTGGATCTGCCTGTGATTCCCCCCTCTGTCTGCTACCTGCCTGATATCACCCTGTGTATGGCCCTGGACTGTTACCCTGACCTAAGTTTCTGGATTAAGGATTGTGTGACTGTGTGACCTTTTGACCGGATAATTACTTTGACATTTGACTCGTGTTTTCTGTATGTGGATGAATTGTATGACCTTGGACTGGCTTTATTAAGTCTGTGTCTGGATTCCCTGAGCTACAGTGATTATTTCGGGACTTGGCCTGTATTACCACCTGCTCATCTTCAAGGAGGCTGCCATATTGGGGGAAATTACATCAAACGTGAAACAACTGAAACAACAGATCTCCAGTCAGCAATCCACCTATCTGTTACTCCTGGAACCACTCCACCCCTTCTCCTGTTGGTACATCAGCTCCCTGCTACCCTGACAGTTTTTTTACCATTCTAAATTAAAGACTAATGAAATAGAGTTAAACTTGAAGATAAAGGTCACAACCAGTTCACCCTCACAGTTTTTCATGATGTTATTTAAAAACCAATAGAATGCTGTTACATTTAAGAGGAGAGGTCCCAAGCATTTCACCCTCACTGTTTTGTTGCTATTCTAAGTAAAAAAACAACCAAAATTCAGTTAAACTTCAGGGCGAGCACCTCACCCTCACAGTTTTTAAAATTTTAGTTACAAACCAGACTTTTCATTTAACTTTTCAGTTTAATTTGAGAGGATTGGTCGCATGCATAGTTGTCTTTTACTATTAAGTTACACAACGTTAAGAAAAGAGATAATCTTAAGGTTAGAGGTCGCAAGCACTTCACCATCACTGTTTTTTTACTATTGGTTTAAAAACATGCAAAAATAAAGTTTTACTTAAAGGAAAGAGGCTGCAAGTAATTCACCCTCATAGTTTGTTACTATTCTAACTTAAATGACAATACAGTTAATGTTGACCTTGAGCGTTTTTTAGCATTTTAACTTATATAAGAATAATAAATATGCAGTGAAAGTTTACAGGAGAGGTCGCAAGCAGTTCACCTTTATAGGTTTTTACTATTCTTAAAGATATAATGTAAATATGACACTAAACTTTTCTATATTTTCTAAAGCTACTGTTAAGCTGTTGCTCATTGGTATTGAAAATGAAAGAAGTAGAGGCATTGGATACTTTTGACTTTTGACAAAGCTAAACATTGGTAAATTTGTACTGTTACTAAATACTTACTCAATATAATAACAAGTCTTCAGTAAAAAAAGTACATCTAACGTAGTCGCATTAGACCTATAAGAGATTGTGACTGGTTTATGACTACTTGGTAATTGTAGACTTGGTTACCAAATTAAGCTTAACCGGTTGCTAGACAGAAAAAAGTCTAGTTGTTTTGTTAGGATTTGTCAGCAGTTGAGTTAAACTTGAGTTGAGAGGGGGCAAATCATGGAAAAATTCAGTTAAAGTTGGGGGAGAGGTTGCAAGCTTGCAAACTTTCCCCTTAAATTTTAATGAATTTTCTGAAGGTTTTTACCTCACAAGAGCAAACAACTGTGAGGGTGAAGTACTCCGACCTCTCACCTTAAGTGTAACTCTCTTCTTACAGTTTTGTAACTAAAATAGTTTTAAAACGTGCCTGCAAACAAATCCTCACATTTAAGTGTATTTTGTACTAGTTTTCAACTTAAAATTTTTAAAAAACTCTGAGGGTGAAGTGCTTGCAACCAATGCACGTAAGTTTAACTGTATTCTGGTCGATTCTTAACTTAGAATATCAAACAACAGTGAGGGTGAGGTGCTTGTAACCTCTCTCCCCAACTTTAACTGAATTGTTGCAGGATTGTAACTTTGAATAGTAAAAAAAAGTGTGAGGGTGAACTGCTTGTGATCTCTCCTCTCTAGTTTACCTGTACTTTTGATGATGTTTAATTCAAAATAGTACTCTCCCATTAAGTTTACATGTATGTTTGGAGGTTTGTAACCTAAAATAGTCCTAAAATGTGACAGTGAAGTGCTCCCAACCTCTCCCTTCAATGTTATCTGTATTTTGAAGGTTTTTGAGGAAAAGGATTAAAATACTGTGATGTTAAACACCTTGTCATCCTCTTCTGTCAAGTTTAACTCAATTTTGATATATATACATTTAGGGAAATATGATCACCTCTGTCCTGGGCTTGTTTTTCAATTGCTGCAGATTTTATTATTTCCTCTCCTGGACACAATGTCTAACCAGAGATCAGACTGCAGAAGCAGATAATACCAACTAACTACATCAGTTTAAGTGCTTCTGAAAGAGGTAGATCTACTGTTGACCCGACTTTAGTGTCAGAATGTCAAGAGTACCAAATGCCTCTACCTCTTTTATTTTCAATATCAATGATCAACAGTGTTTAGGGTAGCTTTAGAAAATATAGAAAAGTTCATTGTCATATTCACAATATATCTTTGTCCACTCAAACAAACTGTGAGGGTGAAGTGCTAGCAACCTTTCCATCCATCCACTCATTTTCTTAAACGCTTACTGGAGCATATTCCAGCTACCATACGAGCGAGAGGCGGGGTATACCCTGGACAGGTCGCCAGTTCCTCACAGGGCTGCAACCTTTCCCCTCCATTTTAACTGTATTTTATTGGTTTTTTAACGTAGAATATTAAAAACCTCACCCCTCCACTTTAACTGAATTGGCCGACGGACAGGTTGACAGATAAGGTCAGACAGGAATTTCCTTGGACAATGATGTTTGCAGATGACATTGTGATCTGTAGTGAGAGCACAGAGCAGGTGGAGGAACACCTGGAGAAGTAGAGATTTGCTCTGGAAAGAAGTGGAATAAAAGTCAATTGTAATAAGACAGAATACATGTGTATGAAAGGCAGGGAGGGAAGTAGAATAGTGATTACAGGGGCCTGAGGTCAAGAAGGTGCAGAAGTTTACTTTTGGTGTGGGTCGAGAATAGTGTCAGGAGTATTGTGTGACAGAAGAGTGTCAGCACTTCACCTTCACAGTTTCTTAGTATTCTAAGTAAAAAACTTGCAAAAATACAGTTAGACTTGAGGGAAGAGGTCAGAAGCACTTCACAATCACAGTTTTTTGCTATTCTAAGTTAAAAACTGACTAGAATACACTTCGACTTGGTGGCATGTCAAAAGCACTTTAACCTCACTTTTTTGTAATATTCAAAGTTACAACGTTGACTGGAGAGGTTGCAAACACTGCAGCCATGTTTCTTTTACCATTATGGGTTAAAAACCTGCAGAAATAGAGTGAAACTTAGTGTGAGAGTTTGCAAGCACTTCATCTCTACAGTTTTTTACCCTTCCGAATTGAACACCAATAAAACACAGTTAAACCTGAGAGGACACTCCCAAGCATTTTACCCTCAACATTTTTTTTACTGTTCTAAGTTACAAATCTCCAAAAATACAAGTAAACCTGATTTGAGATGTTGTACCCTCTCAGTGCACCTATAAAAAGAGAGTGGAGTGCTTGCAAACACTTCACAAACATACAGTTTTTAATGATTTTAAGTAAAATAAAAAAAGAAAAATTTAAAAATACAGTTAAATTCGAGATGAGAGGTTGCAAGGGTTTCACTCTCACAGTTTTTTGCATTATAGGTTAAATACCTGCAAAAATAGACTAAGTCTTGAAGCGAGGGATCACATGTTTTTTACTATTCTAGGTTAAATACAAACAAAAATAAATTTTTATTTGTGGGTAGGGGTCTCAACCCTCACAATTTATTACTGTTGTAAAAACGATAACATACAGTTAAACATGAGGGGAGAGGTAGCAAGCACTTCACCCTCACAGTTTCTTACAGTTAAAGTTGAGGGTAGAAGTCGCGAGCACTTTACTCTCACTGTTTTTTAATATTCTAAGTTACAAACCAGTAAAATACAGTTAAATTTGAGAGGAATGGTCACATGCACAGTTGTACGGTGGTTCCCAGGGACAAAACACGTACAAATGTGAAAGCACATACAAAAAGAAATGCGTTGCAAATCAGAAAACACAAACAAAAGTCAAAGCACAAACAAAAAGGAAACATGCTGCAAATCACAAACCGGAAACAGAAACACAAACAAAAGGGACATAGTTATCATAGTTAAATTTGAGAGGATTTGTCACATGCACAGTTTTTACTATTCTATTCTATGTTTCAAATTTGTAAGAACAGACTACATGTTAAAATAAGAGTTCACAAGCACTTCACGGTCACAGTTTTTTGCCATTTTAATTTACAAAAAAGTAAAAATACAGTTAAACTTGAGGAGAGAGGTTACAAGTACTTCAACCTCACAATTTTTTTATTATTAGTTACACTAGAGGGGAGAGGCAGCAAGGAGTTCACCCTCACAGTTTTCTGCTATTATTAGTTAAAACCTGACCAAAATACACTTCAACTTGAAGGGAGACGTTGGGAGTACTTCACCCTCACATTTTTGTACTCTTAACTAAAACGAATTTTGTACTATAAGTCACAAACACACAAAAATTCTGTTAAAGTAAAAGTGAGAGGCACAACAGTTCACCCTCACAGTTGTTTACTATTTTTAGTTACAAACAAATAACATACAATTAAACTTGATGGGAGAGATTGCATACACTTCACTCTCAGTTTTTTACTATTCAAAGTAAAAAAATAATACAGTTAGACTGAGTGGTCACAAAGCACTTCATTCACCCTCACAGGTTTTTACTATTCTAACTGAAAAAGTTACCAGAATACACTTCAACTTGAGGAGAGAGGTCGAAGACACTTCACCTTCACAGTTTTTATTATTCTAGGTTAAATGTAAATAACAATTGACCAGAATACACTTTAACCTGATGGGAGAGGTTGCAAGCACTTTACCCTAGGTGTTTTTTACTATTTAAAGTTTAAATCCAATAATATACAATTAATGTTAAGGTGAGAAGTAACAAGGGCTTCATCTTTACATTTGTTTGCTATTCTAATTTTAAAAAACAGCAAAATAGAGTTACAATTGAGAGGAGAGATTCACTCAACCCTTAAATTTTTTTTATTATCTTACTTAAAAACCAATAAAGTACAGTTATATTTGAGAGGAGAGCTTG
Organism: Helostoma temminkii; assembly: GCA_900302695.1. Classification (NCBI taxonomy): domain Eukaryota; kingdom Metazoa; phylum Chordata; class Actinopteri; order Anabantiformes; family Helostomatidae; genus Helostoma; species Helostoma temminkii. The sequence continues at coordinate 7,259 of OMLM01018876.1, read as the reverse complement.
CAAACACTCTGCCCTCACACTATTTAACTAGTGTAAATTAAACAGCAAAAAAAATATAGTTAACATTGAGGGGAGAGGTCCCAAGTGTTTCAGCCTCACAGCTTTTGCTATAACCACATTATAGTTTAAAGATTGACAAAAATACAGTTAGAACTAAGGGGAGAGCTCTCAAGAACTTCAACCTCATTGTTTTTTTTTACTACTCTAGGTTAAATATGAACAAAAATACATTTGAATTTACAGATAGAGGTCTGCAGCAGTTCACCCTCACAATTTTTTATTATTGTAAAAACCTGCACAGGTATATAATATTCTGAATTAAACAGCAACAAAAATACAGTTAACATTGAAAGAAGAGGTCTCAAACACTTTACCCTCACAGGTGTTTGTTCTTTTAGGTAAAAAACCTGCAAAAATTAATTGAGGGGTAGAGGTCACAACTACTTACCTTCAAATTTTTTAACCATTCTAACTTACAAATGTTAAAAAATGTAGTTCAGCTTGAGGGGAGAGAACACAAAAATCTCACCCTTACAGTTTTTTTTTAACACCAACAAAAATACAGTTAAACCTGAAAGGAGAAGTCCCAAGCTTTGCACCCTAACTTTTTTTTACTGTTCTAAGTTACATTCCCCCAAAATACAAGTAAACTTGATTGGAGATGTTTCACATTTCACTCTCAGCTACTTACTATTATTACTTAAGAACATGCAAAAAAAAAAAACAGTTAACCTTAAGTTAATCTTAAGAAAAGAACTTCACCCTCACAGTTTTTTACTATGGTAAGTGAAAAATTGACAAAAATACAATAAGAATTGGGAATTAGACTTACTATTATAGGCTAAAAACCTGCTTAAATACAGTGAATCTTGAAGAGAGATATCGCAAGAACTTCACTCTCACAGTTTTTACTATTCTAGGTTATTCAAGCAGTATATCCTCACAATTGTTTACTATTGTAAGTTAAAAACCAATAGCATACAGTTAAACTTGAGGTGAGAGGTTATAACCGCTTCAACTTGCACAGTTATAAAATATTCTAAGTTAAAAACCAGTAAAATACATTTAAATTTGAAAGGATGGCAAGTACAGTTTTTTTACTATTCTAAGTTATAGAACTGTAGTAATAGACTTAATCTTAAGGTAACCATTCAGAAGCACTTCAATCTCACTTTTTTTTTTTTTGCTATTCCAAATTAAAAACCAATGATGTACAGTTTGAGAGAAGAGATCACAAGCACCTTCACAGTTTTTTTACTACTATAAGTTACAAACCTCCAAAAATAGAAGTAAACTTGATGGGAGAGGTTGCACACACTTTACTCTCAGTTTTTTCACTATTTTGAATTAAACAAATATACAGTTAACCTAGAGACGAGAGATTATAAGCACTTTACCTTCACATTTTTGTACTATTCAAAGTTAAAATCTGGCAAAAATAGCACACATCTCATCCTCATAGGTGTTTGCTATGTAACGTAGTAAATTGTAGCATGTTAGTTACACAATATTTACCCAATAATTGCTCTCAGCAGAATACACTTAAACTTGGGATGAGAGGTTGCAAGCATTTCTTCACAATTTTGTACTATTTTAAGTAACAAAATGTAATATTCTGAACTGACGGACGAGACAACTGCTGAACTTTTGAACGTCTTTTACTGCAGGCCGAACATCGTACACACACTTTACACGATTGCAGGCTTCTCACACAGGAGCAAGTAAACCAACATAGGCAACCAAAAAGTATTCCTGAAACTTGCACTTACAATTAGCTGGGCAGTAGAGGGCGATAAAAACACTCTATTACACTCCTCCCCGTTTAATATGGTTTCTGTTTATCACCAGAACGATAACACATCTGTGTCCCATAAAAGAAACAAAACTGTGGCCCACTGTGTTTAATAGGAACTTAAATTAATAGACCACCCTTATAAAGAAAAATGTGGAAAACAACATTTCAGCAAATTGCTCCCTTATTAGCAATGATGGGCTAAAGTACCCTTCCAGGTATCTAGGGTCCTATACTTCACAGGTTCAGTCTTTTGGGTGGTACCCTAATCCTTTCTGGGTATCTGCTTTTCACCGGTGTGCTGTTATTCACTACAGGAAGAGCAGGAGCTAATTTGTCCACAACAAGTTTCTCTGTTGATGTGACCCAACCCTCTGTAATCCTTGTTTGGTTCATTTTAGTGCTGGGTGAATCTGCAAGAACAGCACTGTCCCCTGTTACTGTAGGCATGCTCTCGGTAAGTGATAAACACTCATCTGGTGGTTCGCCA
>OMLM01018870.1:0-14362 GCA_900302695.1 Helostoma temminkii | reverse complement strand
TGCAGTCCTTCTATATCTGAATTACTGGTTGTTCTGTAGATTAATTCTGACATTAACACATGTATATTTTAATAGTATTATTTTATGTCATTTTCAATGAGTAAAATCTACTGAGGAAAAATATAAAATTCCAGATTTTAAAAAATCTCCCTAGTTGGTTGTGTCAAAGCCTCTCAAAGTTCTAGTGCACTTTGTTTAAATCATTTTGTTTTATTGAGATAGACAAATTGACTTGAGCAGAACACATGCTCAATTTCAATATTACACAAAAATAACCTGGGTAAATACAAAATACAGTTTTTAAACAATGTTTTCATATGTCATTTAAAAAAAAAAAGAAAAGCTTCATGGTTCCATGAGAACTACGGAAAGTCGTCCAGGTCCTGAAGCTGCAAAGCAGCCTCGGACCATCACACTACCACCACCATGTCTGACTGTAGATATGCTGTTCTTTTTATGAAATGCTGTTTGTTTCACACCAGATATAACAGAATGCACAACTACAGTTCAGCTCAACAGAATATTTTCTCAAAAGTCTTGGGGATAATCAAAATGTTTTTTGGCAAATGTGAGTTGAACCTTTGTGTCCTGTTTGGACAGAAGTGGCTTTTGACTCTGAACTCTCCCATGGAGGCCATTTTAGCCCAGTCTTAATCTTATTGTTGAATCATGAACACTGACCTTAACTGTTCATTACTGTTCCAAATTTTCTCCATTTGTGGATAATGGCTTAGAAACGGCAACCTTTAATTTACTGTATTAAATGTAAAGTGGACACCACCATCAGACTATGCTGTAGTAAACATTATACCCACTTAACATCTACTGTATGTCAGAACTCCACTGTTGCTGTGTACAGCCGAACCGCTACAGTGAACCTGTCGTCCTGTGCGTGTGTTTGTGTTTAGAGTTGTCCGGCTGCAGTGGAGCCCCCTAGTGGAGCCATTCAGCCCTGTCACATCAGAGAGGCTATTAGGAGATACAACTACAGACACACGGTGAGTCCACAGACACATTAATGTTTCATCATTTTAATGGGTCTTTTTTTTTTTAAGTTTTTAATCTGCTTTAATATAATTTATAAATTTGAAGTTACTTGTCATGGATAAAATCAGCAGTTCTCATTTGATCCAGCTGAATCTAATGAGGTTTTATTAGTGATGAATGAATTATCAAATTCCTATTCCTGTTATTTCCTTCCTTACTGCAGAGTTTTAACCATAAGTGCTTGTGTGAAATTTTTATATCTAAATTTTTTTTTTTATGAGTCTTCTCAGACACTTCTACTTCACATTTGGAGTTAAAATCTTAGTCTGTTTGTCAGGGATGACAATTGTCAACAGCGAATTATTTTGTCATTCAGAAAAGGAAGCGTTACAAGGATCATTTGGATACTTTATATTCCTTTTTATTAGTATGGTCTGACTGCACTTGGTAAAGTGAGCGAGACATCATTTTTGCCTCTCACTTTGTTTGGTGAAGAAGAAATTGTACTCCCTGTGAAACAGACTAAAATGATACTTGGGTATGATAATGATACTGGAATTGAACTGAATTGTTTTGACTGTGATTCAGGAAATTTCTTCAGAATTGCTTTTTCCCAGAGTGTCCAGAGTTTTTAGAAAATTAATCTGTGACAGTTGAGTAAGAAAAGATTTGATGGATTTTAGTTTCTCAGTTTTGAGCCTTTGCAGATTTTACATTTTTTGTGTTTTAGCAAACTGTAGAGGTTTTAATGATTAATAAACATCTGCATAGAGCCAACATTTTAGCAAAGGTTAATATGGTAACTAAAAGTTCAGGTTGAATAAGAACAAGGCTGCAACTGTTTGTTATTTTACCTTTTTTATTTGAATATTTCGTTTGAGCTTCCAACAAGTCAAAAGAAAAAAACTCTCCAAGTTTATTTAACACAAGCAAATATATAATGAAACTAATCACCAGTTTCAGCCTTTTATTTTATTAACATCAACTGAACATGACTTTTTTTTTGCACATCAGTGATCACCTTCACTGTTAATGTACAAATATTAGCCAGACTGTCCAACTGTTGGCCCCTGTGCTGATGTTTAATATCACATGGACAATTTGAATAAAAAGCAGATGAAAACTATGTATTATTACACAGACTGAGATACTGTAGATAATCTACACTGCTCAAAAAAATAAGGGGAACACTTAAACAGCACATCCTAGATCTCGATGAATGAAACCTTCCAGTTGAAAATCTTAAAAAATAACATAAGAATGATCAATGGAAATCAAAATCATCAGGCATCAATGCCTTCATCATGTAGGAACAGCTGACACACTCCAGCCACATGAGACCTGTCATGCTACTGAGGGAACCCAGGGCCCACTACACCAGTAAATGGTCTTACAATGGTCTGAGGATCTCATCACAGTACCTATTGGCAGTCAGGGCACCTCTGGCCAACACAGAGGTCTGTGCGGCCCTCCAAGGAAATGCCTCCCCAGACCATCACTGACCCACTGCCAAACTGGTCGTGCTGGAGGATGTTGCAGGCAGCAGAACGTTCTCCACGGCGTCTCCAGACTCTGTCACCTCTGTCGCATGTGCTCAGTGTGAACCTGCTCTTTCCGCCTTCATGTCTCCTGGTATCTCCTCAATGCTCTTGACACTGTGCTGGGAGACACAGCAAACCTTCTTGCCACAGTGCACATTGATGTGCCATCCTGGATGAGCTGCACTACCTGAGCAACTTCTGTGGGTTGCAGACACCTGCTCATGCTACCTCTAGTAGTAAGGGCACTGGTAAAATGTGACCAAATATTAGCCAGAAAGGATGAGGACAGGGAAATTGTCTGTGGACACCACCTGTAGAATCATTCCTTTATAGGGGTTGTCTTGCTAATAGCCTCTCATCTCAACCTGTTGTCTGTTCTATTTGCACAACAGCAGGTGAATTTGATCCACAATCAGCGTTGCTTCCTAACTGGACAGGTTGAGATCCCAGGAGTGTGATGGACTTGGATTTACATTGGAATGATTATGTGCTCCCTTTATTTTTTTGAGCAGTGTATTTGTAATAACATACTGTAGACAAATCAAAGTAAATTATTTTTTCCCCTCACAGAGTGCCTACTGGAGGAGTGGGATGGCCTTTCTCACCTGCTGAGGAGGACACATTAAGACACATTTTTGAACATACCTGTATACATATTTTTTTGTTCCTGTTATGCTGTAATAAATGGATTTCCTTAAACCTGTGTTTGTACTTCTGACAAATACAGAAAGGTTTACAAAAGTATTAGATTGCAAATTTACTGCTGATAAACACTGCAAGGTTATCAATGTTGAAAAGAAACTTTATTGGTCATTAATACAGAAAACACAAGGGACTACTGAGCATGCTCAAAACTCAGCTTGTGACATTATAGCGACAGGAGCATCATCTGTTGTACTGCTGCGATAGCTGACAAATGACAGGTTCGACTCAGAGGGCGGCAGAGTGACAAAACGTTTGTTTCTCAGAGTGGCTGTTAGCTTGACATCAACGTCTTAACGAATGTGTGATTTACGTGTTTGTGTGTTTTTCAATATTTCTGAGTACTGTTGAGCAGTGACTCCCTCTCCATCAGCAGCTCTCCGTATCTCTGCTGCAGTTCTCTCTCTCGCTCCATCTGCCTCTCCACGTCCTCGCGCAGACCCTAAAACACAGAAATGTTCTGTGATTCTTGATGTTAAACCTCCCTGCTAATACTAAAACAGTGATAATTACATTGTGTATGGCCTACAGGTCAGCATTATTATTATTTTGGTAGACAGCGAATAAATAATCCCCTGAAGGTTAAAAAGCTCAAATCTTTCAAACAGCAAATGGTTTTCAGAGAACCAGGATTACAATAGTAACCAAATTCTTTTGTTAAGTGCTTTTACTGCTTGACTGAATTCTGTGGTCACATGTTTTACTTTTACTCCATTTCATAGGGAAATATTGTACAATAATGTAAATGACAGCTGTAGCTACTAATTACATTGTACTTTAATAAAGCCAAATCTAATCAACTCTTTAATTGGTAAACAAAGTGATTTAAAATTTAAAACTTTTGGCATTATAACATTATAGGATAACCTGAACATAACAAATGTTGAAATATTTCTCGGCAGGAAAACGAGCACTGTAAAGTTTGTCCACCATCACAGCATGGTACTGGCTCCACTGGTCTCAGGTATTTAGCTTTCCACTACGAATATTATAACTTTGTAGTTTCTTGGTATGTGGCTTTTTGTAACAGCAAGGAGACAAATTCAGTTTCAGAAGAGTCTGAAGCTGACTGTGGTTGTGGTAGAAACAGTAGTAGTACCACGCAGTGAAAAAAAAAGTATTGTATAGGATACGGAATGATTACAACCATAAAACAAACTTGAATGCAGGACTTTCAGCTGTAATAAAAGACTTTTTGCTACTTTTACTTGAGCGAAATTACTGAACACTTTTTTTACCACATTGTAAAATTAACAAAAAGAAATTTAATTTGCAAGAAAATAACAAACTAAGTAACCAACCAGTTGTTTAATCACCAAGCTGTTAGACCAGTGTGTTAGGTTGAATGTACAGTAATCATGTGTGTGTCGTAAATATCTCACCGCCTGTCTCCTGGGGATGGCCATATCTTCTTGTTTCTTCAGCTGAGTGAAGGTCTGCAGCTCTGTGGCTGCCTGCTCCACCTACAGGACAAACCAGGCAGAACATGGTTATTCACAGGATTCAATATGTTCTTACACCCCTAAAACTATTAAAATTCACCCCACCTTTACCAGCTGCAGCACTAGAGTAATGTTTTTAATTTTTAATGTTTCTATCTAAATGGCTTGTTTCATTCAGTGTTAAAAAAAATACCTGCACGGCTGACTCTGGCTTTCACAGTGTTAATTTGACACAAAACTAAATCTCACAATCTTCAGTTAAACGTGTCTCTGAACTCAATTTACATTAAGAGAGATAAATAAGATGTTTTTACTAAAGGAAACTTTCAGTACCTGCTCCCAGAGTTCACTGTGCTGCTTCAGGAGCCCCAGCGCTCTGGACTGAAACCCTCCCAGCAGGATTTTGAGTTTCTTCTCCAGTTTAGCTGCTCTCCTGGCCTCCGCTGTCATGTGACCACGGTTCACCTGGAGAAAGACAGACACAGGGACGTCTGTGTTTTAACCAGTCTTCATTTGTAGGATGACAAGCCAATTAAAATTGAAACTGAACAATGCGTGTATTGCTCCTGGTGCTCACCTCTAGTTTTTTCTCAAAGCTTTCAATACGGTCTTTCTTTGAGGCCAGGTTAGCTCTGGTGTATCTGTTCTGTCCAGGTAGATACAACACCTACAGAAGGGCAGAGACAGGTGAATAAAGAGGTACTTACCAAAGACTGATTTCATGTGAGTTTTAGTCATTTACATGGCTTTCGGGTGTTAGTAGACATACATCAAGTGGGTTACCAGTGGACCCTCTGCTTTTTTTTTTTTTTTTTTTATTCCTTAACATTTTCCTGTTTGGTAGAATCGAGAGTTCATTGTGCTGACTGCAGGATCGGTCCAATCTGGAATTTCCACCTCTCCCATGTTAAAGTGGGGGTGCGTCCCAGTTTAACTGAATTCAATCACCGACCACCACAGTGTGTGCCAAGTGCTCGGTGTCTGAGAGCTTTCCTCCTACAGCGGTCTTACTGTACAAACGGTAACAATACTGTCCACTGCATGCTGCTAACTGTTGTTTGTTTTTTGTCAACTGGTCCTCATAGAGGCGGAGACTCAGCTGCTGAATCGCGCTACTTCAAGACCAGAGCTCAAAGACAGACTGATTCTGACTGTTATCTAAACCTGGATCTATGTTGAGTTTAAAGCTATAATGTTAGTTTTAAATTATTTTGTCTTGTTTTTTTTAGAAGGTTAGCTGAGACCTGTGTGTGTGTGAGCGATGTATACATGTTGTGTGCATGTGTCCTTTATTACACAGAAAGCAACAAGACATTAGACAATGAATTTCTAAGCTTAACGACTCAGAGAAATTCTAAATATTTGTTCAATAAAACAGCAGTCTTAAAAAAGAGATGAGGGTCTGCTTGTGACTCTCAGCACTCAGACATGTCCCCTAAGGTTTGTGAGTGTGGTGAAGTCCAGTTGACCTTTTTATTTTTATTTTGGAAGAGTAGGATGCTTACCTGTGAGTAGCATTCCTCCCACACCTGGCTGTAAGCCTCCATGCTGAGATCACCGTGGCCCATTCCCCCCTTCACCACCTCCATTTCTGCTGCCAGTATCACATTTGCCTGTTTGCAACATGTCACACAACGTCATTAACAAACACGTCCTACGTATGTGCATAATAGTGAAACTGCTACTGCACATTCATCACTGTTGCATGTTTCTCAAACACATTTTTACACTCAAACTTGTGCTCAAACACCGAAACCCTGAAATTCCAGGGCTTCAATATTCCTCTTAAAATTATTTTCCAGGTCATTTCCAGTGACCTAAAACATTTTTAGACGAGGATCACACTCCAGACTACAAAGTTTCTCTCTTTTAATAATTAGAAATCTATTGTGCCTTTCAATTATGTTGGCCATCTATTACTAGAACTACTACAGTGAGCTGTATAACCATATTATTTATATATTAGCCATTTATTGTATATCTGAAAGTAAAAATAGGAAATTTCATGGCATTTTATGCATCTAAGCGTACAGAGGCCCGATGCATTAATCTCTTTAAATAAAACATTGAGTATTGTTGACGAAAATACAGATTTGTATATATTGATGGTGAATTTTTAACAAGGTTTCAATACTCATTGCCACAGTACTGACACACTGATACAGCACTTACTCTCTCCTCGCCTCTCACAACAATGTGCACTGAAATCCTAAATTTAATAAAAGCTACATGTGAGAATCCAAATGTGCGACATAATTATCCTAAACATTAACCTGCAAGCCAGCTATTAGGGCTGTGTGAGCCCAGCAAGAACACATTCTTACCCTGCGTTGTGATGCATGTGTGAACACTCAAGGTCGCTCAATAACCAGACCTGAGAGTCCAGAGTACACGTGTGAAAATGGCTTCAGTGTAAAGACCCTTGTACCACTAATATTTCTCTCATGTTGCTGAGCCTCCTGCACGAGCATATTCAGTGTATGTAGTGGTGTAGACGGCAACATTTTCTATCAAAAAATCAGCAGCTAAAAAGAAGCATGACTGAGCTGTAGCAATCAACCACTAGTCTCCATCGTTTGTACTGGTGAATGACTTATCCGCAGTTTTAACAGTAGCTTCACTTCACTTCAAGGTATAATATTGAAGTCATAAGTTTCAGTGACATATGCAGCAGTGACGGATCTGTGTGTGTTACCTGCTCCATCTCTTCTGTGCTTATTGGCTTGTAGGAGTGTGTTTCCAGGTAAGCTATGTGTGACGCGTTGTTAGATGTAGAGGCGGGGCCTCTGTTTTTGCCGCGCTGCAACTGACTGGCTGCGTTGCTCGACGGGTGGTGCAGGCAGTCGTGGTGCAGCATAGTGATCATCTCCTGTTTGATCAGCTCCTCGGCCAGCTGCAGGTCAGAGAGTGGCTCTACGGAGGAGGGACGGAGGACGGACTCGTTCACCTGACAAGACAGACGACAAACAAATGAAGTCACTCATGTTCCCCGTCGTTCTGCACGTGGAGCACAAGAATCACTATTCTAACAAAAAGAACCATCCAAAGTGGCTTTCACATCATCCCATTCCCTTCAATTAGCCTGTGTGTATGTGATTTGTGTGTCTGGCACATTCACAAGTTTGAGTGCACCTTTGTTCAGCTATGGCAGACTGATGTGCTCCACCAACCAACAGAGATGGGTGTTTGAAAATGGAGAATTAATTTATTTATTATTTTATCACTGTATTTTCTCCCCTATCTCTTATATTATCATCAGACTACAAATTCTAGCATTGCTCTCATACATCGTCCTGATGTTTCTCTAATTACTGGTTAAAATTCACAGCAGCCTGCCTGTGAAACTTAAAACTAAACTCTATATAATAAACTTTGTATCTGGTCAAGAATTATTGGCCGATTTTAGAAACCACTTTTCAAGTAGCTTGCAATAAAAACATACCCTTGGCCCTCTAACGGGTCAAGTACTAGCTTTGTTTGTTTGAATTTTTTTCAACTGCAGTTTTTTATTTTTAATTGGAGGATTTTAAGAGGACAGTGTTAAAAAGTGTTACCTCAGTGGGTCTTGGAAGACTCCTCTGAACAGCAGTGTGTCGCAGCTTCAGCTCCTTCTCTCTTTCAGCGTCCCGCTGAGCCTAACACACGCACACAGAAACATAAACAAGGGTGTGTGCTTTTATGATATTCAGATGCGACGAAAAACTAAAAGAAAAAATTATTTAGAAAAATTTCTGACGTTACTATTACATGGTTTGTGCGTGACTTTGTGTGCCTACCTGCTTGCGTGCTTCTATGTCGGCTGAGTCCTCTACGAACCCAGTCTCTGTTTCAGTTTCCTCAAGTTCTTTCTCTGCGTTTTCGGGGAGAACAATCTCAAAATCGTTTTTAGGCGCAGGAAGTGACAGAAGGCCCTGCCTCAGGTGCTGCAGGCTCTCTTTTTGCTGTGTGTGGGGAAGAAAAACAACATTTGGTTTGCAGTTTATTAATTTTTTGATTCCATAAACTCCAAAGTGTGGGTTAGCTGTCTATTTACAGTATTTTTAAGGTGCAAGTGCGTTTACCATGTGTTTAGCATATGCAGGGTCAGCCAGTTGCTCCTCACTATTAATATTCAGTTTGTCTCTTAATGGTGTACGGCCAGGGGTCAAACCAGGGGTTGCGGCCCCACGTGGAGTCATCCCTACTCCAGCTTGAGGTGTCATGCCCTCTGTCCCTTGACCTGGTCCAGGAGTTCTGTTAAAAATGACATGAACATGAACGTCAACATTCACAGTAAGAGCTGGTTTATCACCTAATTGCACAGTGATGTATCAGCATCATAAACCTGAACGGGGTGCTGAGGACAGTGTTGGGTGTTTGTATCTGCTGGCGCTGAGGTGTGACGCCGCTGAAATCGCTCTCATGCAGAGGAGTGTTGAGGCCTCCCTTCAGAGGAGTGTCGATGTTGGTCAGAGCCATAAGGTTCTGGGCCTCCTGAAAACACACACACAGATAAAGTTGTTAATATCCAAATGAGTGTACAGCAAAGAGAATCAGAGCAGTGCATCATACTTGTGATTCATAAAACTTAACTGTAAACATATACATAAATAAGTACCTTGTGTTAACAAGGAGTTGTTACAAATACATCTTTTAAATTATATACTTTTAAGTAATCTTTTCATGATGGCCAACATATACACTGATGTTATGTCTGTAATATGCCTACATGAGCAGAAAACTGATTTAGATAAAAGTGATCACAGATTATCTTAACATGACAAAGTAAATTCATGACATTATGGAAACAAATGTAATCCCTGACAAGTGTTGTTATCTAAACAGAAATACTGAGAATCGAAGTGCCAGTATGTACACATTCTGCATGTCCGTGTAAAAATATTTGCACATATTTGCTGTGTCGATGTTACCTGCAGTATCCTGTCCTGGGCAGCAGGGGTGCGAGGTGTACGTAGTCCTGCGGACATGGTGTTGGTGACGCTGTACTCTGACAGGAGGGTGGAGGAGGCTGAGTTACCGCTGTCGCTCTCTTCAGCAGCTTGACGTGCAACTTCGCTAGCGACACCCAATTTGACAACTTCCTCCAACTCAGCATCACTTATCTATGAAGAACATTAAACACAATACAGTGGTTAAAACAAGCTTGGACCTCCAACTACAATCTAACAATAATAATATTAAAGAGTATTAGGATTACCTGTGGTGCAGGTAAAACCAGTTTGGAGCGTTTTTTGGTGAACTCAGCCACACCACTGGTCTGAAGGATGGCAGAGGGCAGATCGCTCTCTTTCTTTTTCTTTATCTTCTGTTTATCCTTTTTTCGATCCCTCTCTTCGCGCTCGCTACACACAAACATCATGAGGTTATTAGTTTAATATGTAAAATGTGTTTTCCATCTATTGTTGCTCAGTCCTGCCGTCACATTGTGTTCGTGTACAAAATGTAATGCCAACTAAAGCAAAAGTGTTATTTAGGAATTAAGAGAGTAAGTAAGAGATTAAAAGAGTAGTTGTTTTTGTATTTCCATCATATGTATATCTAGATAATTTTCTTTCATATTAAATATGGTATTACTGACTTGCGCAGTTCCCCGTCCAAGTGCTGCTGTCTGAGTCGCTTGAAGTTTGGCTCCAGAGCATTGTACTGCTCCATGCTGGTGTCATAGAAACCCTTCAAGTAAACACAATCGACACTGTAACTTTCAACACCAATTTAAGCCCATATTCTTTGTGGGTTCTATCCAAATGAATGGAAACAATCCATTATACCGGTGCAGGTTTCTTTTCAAAGGGGATTTCAGCATTGTAGTCCACTCCTCTCTTCTTCTTCCTCTTTTTCTGAACATCGATTCCTGCTGCCCTCAGCTCCCTGCGCTTCTGTAAAGCAGCCAAACGCCTGCAGAAGAAATTAAGAAACATTGAGGCATGTCGTTTTAAATTCTTCACATCTGAACAATTTTGTTGGATAAGATCACCAAACATAAAGAAAATATTCAAGAAGAAATGCTTGAATAAATAAAATAATAAGTAGTGAGTGTGCAGCTAACCTGGCCTCCTCCAGCTGTTTCTCCCTGGCCTTCCTTTTTGCTTTCTTGCCCTGGGTGTTGGCCAGTCGAGCTCTGGCCTCTGACAGCATCTCCAACTCATCTACAAACAGAAGGTCACAGATAAGTAATTTCTTTTGTTTGGGCATGTATCATGCTGTTAGTTGCTTTGTGTGTAAGCACACCTTCATCCATATCAACAGGGTCAGGTCTGGCAGGTTTGGTTTCAGGATTTGGGTCAATCTCTCCCGGTTTCAACTTCCTGGGATCATCTCCTACTTCCTCCTCGTTGTCTCTCTGTGCTGCCTTGTCCCTAAATACACACATACATAAACAAAATGTAAATCATCTAAAAAGAAAAAATGGTTTGAAAACCAGAAAAGTTATTTTTCTTAAGTATATGTAGTGTATAAAACCATACAGCAGATATTCATAGTGCTCCAGACACTGGGCAGCAGTGCGTCCTATGATAGGAGCGATAGTCCTCCACTGAGTTGGCATCAGCTTGGCCAAATGAAGCAGCTTCTCCTCCTCTTCTCTGGACCACTCTGTTTTCTTGATGCTGGGGTCCAACCACTCATACCTGCAGACAGAAATGAAACAAAGGTATAATAGCTTTATTTAATAAGGTGATTAAAGCCAGTTACACACAAACCCATAAATACTAACACAACACAAAGATGTGTAAGAAGCTTCAAAACTGCCAGTTTTAATTCATGCAAAGAGTGTTTTGTTGATAATTAAAGTTACTAATAGAAAAAAATATTGTTCTCAATATTACAGCTATTATAACAGAAAAAATGTAAGCAATTTTTGCAGTGGAACCGCAAACTCACCATCTGGCTTTACACTGTTTGGCAGACTTGCGGTGCAGCAGGGAGGCGATACGAGACCACTGGTTTTTCCCATATTTCATCACCGCCGCCTTGAGGATCTCATCCTGGATAAATCAGCAGATTAGAAAATAGAAAATCAAGTCTTTCCAAGTGTTTGATGCAGCTGAGCCAACTCCATCATGTACCACCCTGGCTGGACTAAGCTTTGAAAGGCACCTAATGACCTTCTCTCTGCATTACACATAAGTATTTCATCATGTCCCCAGACATCTAAAAATCAACTTGCACTCGAGAGCTAGAATCCCTTTATGCATGTTAGCATGAAACTAAAGCAAACAATTCTCAAGCATTTAATGTTTTGACTATTTTTCTAAAAACAGTGGCACCATCTCCCAAATGTAAACACTTGCTGATTTCTCAGTTATCTACTCTGGTCGGACAACAAAAGCACCCTTACAGTACAATAATATCACCTCTGGCAAAGGATTTCTGTGTTTTTATTACTTGACACAGATAAATAGGATTTGCTGAGATAACTTTACAACAAATAAACACACTATAAAATAAAAACTATTAGGGCGCTTCAGTGTTCTTCAGTGTAAATTTCGGATTACTCTTTAATACTGTAGGTTAGTTTTCTTGCTGAGTGCAGCTGACTAGTACTTGGAGCATAGTAGTATTTTTTTTAGGTTAGGGGACAGTGAGCATTTGTCTGATTTGGAATCAGCTTAGGTTCAGTCACATTTGGCATTACAAAACTCACGATAGGCAAAAAAAACTTTTCATTATCATAAGTAAATCCCATCACTGACATTTCTACTGCGACTCTCGTTTCAAGTTAGCTCGGTTGCTAGCTTAACAGTAGCAAAGACTGTTACGCTGAGCTTTTTTGCTAATTTAACACTATAGCTATAAATCCAAAGCACCTGGAAAACAACAGCTTCACACAAGCTGTGACTAAACTCTGTCGATGCAGACGGCAGCAGCAAAATGAACCAAAATCGTTAGCATAAGTTGGCTGAATTAGCTACATTTAGTCAGCAGCTAGGTTCATGCTAACCAATACTATAGCGTTACTACAAATGGTTAGCATAATGCTAAAGCAGCTAGCCATGTAAACACATACCTCAGTGTTGCGCCACACGCCTCCTTTTATCATAATTCGCGGCATCTTGGCGACTTGTTTCTCTCTCCTCTCTCAGGAAAAATATGTTGAACCACTTAAAAATATACGTGGCAGTTTTCTCTAAAACAACAATCCGACACACAGAGCAACGCTAAGTTGCAGTGAACACGGCGCACCACACCGGAAACGTGTGTCGCAGCACTCAACGGGTCCGCCGAACTGCATTATGGGTACAACGGTAGCAGTTGGTGTAGTGTCGAAATATATTCCCGCGTTGATTTTACCCCAATCTGAGTCCTGTAAAATGTATTCCTGTTTAAAACCACCCGCTTTATTTTGTGCTTAAATGAAAATATACAGACCGTAATTACATGAAATTACCAATTTTATGTATAAAGATAATCCAATTTAAACCCTAACCTCATATCAAAACCGTCCAGGGACCACTATTCAAAGGGGAAACAGACTTCGACGTAACACCTGCAGAAGTTAAAACATAAATGTTTTATTTGTAATTTTTATATGGAAATATAGACGCTACACCTACACATTTACACTCCCAAATAAAGATAAATAAAAAATACTAGTGTCAATAAAAAATATCCTTCTTCTTCTTATTATTATTATTAGTAGTAGTTGTATACAAATCCCAAAACCCCATATCCCAGCTAACATTACTGATGGGGCAGGCTACTAATAATATACTCGTCATATATATAGTAATTTATGTTGCACATCTACCTTCATTTAAATATAGCAACATTTAGACCACACTTGGGCCTTTATTTGCCTTGAAAAGGATTTTTATTCTAAATATAATGACTGCAGCTGTCACTAAACATCCATTTATTATATTGTGATTTTACAGTTTAGCGTTCTTGCATCTTTGCCTACTGTCTGTTTATCAGCAGCATGTTGCCCAGAAGAAAGTGGAGGCTTCCAAGCCATGTTGTTTAAGCTCATCTGCAAAACAACAAACATCTGCTAAACAACTGGAGCGATGTTGTTTTTATTTCAATTCAGTATCGGATGTTACATTTTTACTGATTTCACACAGATGATACCAGGCTACATGTATGTTGTTCACACATTAGCACGACACTGAGAACACTTACGTCAACATGAAAACAGACATGCACAAACGAGGCTTAGCGCCGGTGGCAACTGCACTGGCTGACAGAAGAAGCCAACCGGTCACAGTGGGTGATATCAAGGACACGACAGGGTGGAGGGGAGAGAGGGGGGAAAAGGGGGAGGAAGAACCGATGAGGAGTGGAAGTAAAGCAGAGGAAAAGAGGGAAGAAGGGGGGCTTACTGCTAAAATATTAAGACAAATTGTAACACTGAGCACCATAATAAACAATATTCTCAATATTGACAATAAATATCAATAAATCTCATAAATAACATGATTATCCCTTTTAAATAACATATATCTTTAACTCTCTCACACAGTAGGTTGCACACTTTCCCATCAAATAGTATATATTCCTTACTGCAGTGGACACACACACACTGTCACACACACACACACACCTTTTCTCTCTGTCCAGTGATATGAGAGCAATACTGTGGGACCAGGGACACGGGGGCGTCTAAAGGTGGTTTAAAGGTGATGCTTAGCTTGTTGGGGGGGGTCACATGCAGACTGATATGTACAACTGTAAACTCCCTCCGTCCCACCC
>OMLM01018869.1:0-27219 GCA_900302695.1 Helostoma temminkii | reverse complement strand
CAGGGGCATTCCCAGCACCTATTACACTTACACCTACACCTACACTTCAGTTATTCACAGTTTCTGCATCTGCTACTGCACAATTGCACAGGTGACCCTTTAGCCTGTGGCTTACTATATAACACTCATTATATATTTAGTTACTGCTTACTACTACTAACCTACGGTTAATGAGCATCAGTATGCAAGCAACTACTATGGGTTATGCTAGTATCCTAGCTTAACATTTCAATTTTAGCAATGGATGCTAAATAAACAGACCAACAACAATGTATCTTCTTTGATAGCTATTGTTAAAAATTAACAGCACCGTGGCTTACTTGACAGCTAGCGCTAAAAGTTAGCAATGCTGTAGCTTATTTAGCAGCTAAAGCTAAAAACAAACAGCACGGCATCTTCTATAGCGGCTAATGCTAACAAGATTAGCTACACTGTAGCCTACTTAGGAGCTAGTGCTAATAGCAAACAACACCATATGCTACTTAGTGGCTAAGGCTAAAAACAACAATGCCATAGCTTCTTCAGCAACCAGTGCTAGCAGCAACAGGACTGTAGCTTACTTAGCAGCCAAGGCTAAACCTAGCAGATAAGGCTACAACAAAAACACAGCACTTTAGCTTCCTTATCAGCTAGTGCTAAACACAAACAACCTATGTCTCTGCCACACACTGTTGTTACCCTTAGGGACTGAGTCTGGATTATTGAATTCAAGTATTGCAACACAGCTGGAATTATACGGCCTCACACTGGGCACCAATTATGTTGGGGATAAATACCAAACAAAAGGCACCAATTAGATTGATTTATGCCAATTATAACTTTGGTTATTAGCTAAATTATTATCAATTATTCATAATAATTAACTAAATTTATGTGCACAAAAACAAAAAGAATGCAATACGGCAGCAAAACAGAGTTCAACAAGTTTGGCCTTGAGAACAAAGGAGTTCTTGGTTGCAGGGGTATCTCCGTCAGTGGACAGACCAAGGGGCCGTGCTGGAGACAATGAAGAAAAGGCAAGTCCATTACTTTACAGCTGGCGTGACGTCATCGGGTCCCGATGTGTCTCGTCCAATCAAAGTGTGGCAGTCCCATTTAAGCTCACCTTCTTATCAACTCAAATCGGGCCGTGGGCCAAAGTTTTATGGCTCTTTGATTTGGCTTAGCACATGGTCTGTTATAGATATATTAGGTCCTATTCCTGTTTAGATGATGTAAGTATATTTTACTTATTGTGTTCATGTCTATAGTCCCTGTTCTGTTCTAAAATGCTCCCATGTGAGACTTCTATTCTATACCTGTTTGACTCTGTCCATCTGTTCATGATGCCATGTTGATGCTTATCAGGGTTGTCGCACAACAACTTGTGCCTGGACCTAGGAAAGAATTGACAAGACTGGATATGCACATATACATAAATGTATATGTGTTTGACTATTTGACTTTACTTTTTTGATTAAACAAGACATGTTTTAAAACAGACTCTCCCAGACTAACCCTTTTGGTGTTGACTGTAAAATTTTGACCAGTAATTACTCAGGGTATTTTGAGTTTGGTAGCATCAAAGCAGTGTTTAAGAGTAAGATTAGCTTTTCTAAAGTTTACATTGAAAGTTAAATTTTCTGTTTTCTTACAGGATCTTAATTGTCTTTTTTTAGTACTTAAAATGACATACCGTGTTTTTGCAATATGTTAGTGTAATAACATAACTTTACAGCTGAAATGGTTGGGCATTGTAGCACTGAATACTAAATTTTAACTGTGGCTGTGGATTAATAGAAGGGACCTAATAATTATAATACAAAATGTAAAACGAGAGGAAAATTATGACCAAACATTCAGCCCATTGTCACCTTGATTTTTCCCTACCAGTCTATGTGGAACTTGAAACTAAATAATACAAGGTCGGCTGGTAGAACCTGAACTAGTCAGGTTCTGTAAATGGGTGTTGCTTAACCACTGCAGTGGAAGACTTATATGTTTTTGGACTATAAAAGGAGGGAACATACAGTTAGGATTTAGGCTGTTTTCATCTGCTCCACCACAATGGAATTGACATTGAATAGGCTGAATGTGAGCACTACTTCGGCTCTTCAGGCCGCCCCTCTGTGGCGGGGTGGGTTTAGTCTGGGTACTCTGGTTTCCTCCCACAATTACACATTTAATTGGCTTCATTACAGTTAGCTGCCTCCAATAAAGTGTTCAACTGCATAAATCTCTTCATTGTTCACTGCAGTCTTAATCCAGTCATAACAGTATATATATTACTGTATATACTGTATATATACATGTAATTATGGAATGTGTTTGCTATAGAGCAAACAATACATATGTATAACAAATCTGTATGCATCAGATATGTAACCAGTAAAGTATTTACAAATAAGGACAAATTAATGTATCTATAAATATAAATTGTATTTAAATATATACATTTACTTGTATGTACATACTGTCCCGTACATACTCCCACATATATACATTTGATTGGCTTCAATAAAGTGCTTGTGATGTCACTCAAACTAACCTTGGATATTATGTATGACAAATTTGTTATGTACATTTGTCTAAGTCTAAATCAGTCAATCTAGCGAAGGGAAGCTAGCTGATCAGCTGATATTTTCCTAATCATTTTTACACTACCAGTTAAAAAGCTTGACTCACATAGAAATGTCCCTTTTTTTTAAGGAAAGCAGATTTTATAACCTCAAATTAATCAGAAATACGGTGTAGACATGGATAACATTGTAAAATTGTATTTAAGGGAATAATTACATAATGAATAAATTAATACACAATGTGTGTCCAATGTTGTGACTGGTAGTGTAGTTTATCCTACTGTACTTTGTTATATTAATGTAAAATGTATGTATACCCATACATCTAACACATGTAAACAACTGCAGCTGTAATTACTGCAGTCAGTCCAGTAGCCGTGCAGGAATAAACATGTTTTGAGGATTAGGATTCAGGATAAACCAGGTTCATGTGTAATGGTGAATGTAAATTATTCATTCATTGCAAAGAGGACATTTGGCAGTGAAACAGAGAAATGTAACAGTAACTGTCAATCCACAAAACACACTAAAGTCTCAGTAAAACAGCATATTAAAAGACTGCACAGTGCAGCTAATACTGTGATTTATTGTTAATATGGAACTGTTCAGTGACATTCAGCATTTGTAACATTGAAGCAGTGCACTAAAAACACTCAGTGTTTCTATGCTGGTGACTTTTTGCTTGAACTCACATCTTATAGAAGCCAGAATTCAAATAATTTATCTAAGTGTACTTTTAAATGCACTGCTGCAATGGTCAGTAAATTGGCTTTATTTGATGAAACTATACCATTTTTTATATAACATCATACTGTCATCCTGATTACTGCAGAGGAAAACGTTGTATATTAAAGTTTGTTGTTTTACTTTATCTCTGGTGTAACAAGCAGTGCTCTTCCTTCAAATCGCCGTCCTTTCATTCTTAAGTGTCTGAGGCCTGAAAGTCGTCCTGTTCTTGTTGTTAAAATTCACTGTAGAGTTATTTCCACCCCATTCACAAAGTATTCATTCAATATGTAAAACTAGGGTTACAGTTACTGATCAGTTAAGTAATTATTATTAATTATGCTCAATTAGACAGCATGTGAGGAAGTGTGAAAATTATACCAGGCCTGATCTTCAAATTAGCATTTTGACATTGTGACCTGTTTTAGCCTTCTAGCATCCTAGAAATGGATGTTTAGGAGCAGTATGTACTGTTGGAACATACTTCACACTATTAACACCATCTCACAACACACACACAGTGAACATGTCACTCTACAACACCTTTAGTTTGAGTATTTTTTATCTATTTATTTTGATTTATTAACAAGTCATAAACCATTTTCAAACTGTGGGTGGACTAGAGTGATGAAATAAACTGTTGTGGAGCGAGAAAGACTGTTTACAATGTCAGCACAGAATAAAATTAATACTCAAACTCAGGGAAAAGTAGGTTCACCAAATGTTTAATATGCATCTGAAAGTCATTCATATTGTCATTTCTGTTCTCATTGTCTGTTTGTCCATCCACAGTCTTAGACTACAGTGAAATAACTCAGCAACTATTGTATGGATTTTCATGAAATATGAAGCTCTGTTATTCCTGGCCAGTACTCACCTGTTTCAGTCATCACATCTACACTCACCTGAATCCTTTGTTCCTGACTACAAAAGTGAGCCCTTACCTCAGTCAAATTAGTTTGTTTACATCAGTGTCAATATTGAAGCTAACTCCTGTTTCCTGTGGACAGAGCCTGACCCATAACCCAGAAGTACTCGCCTGTCCCATTCCTGGCTCCTGCGTGCCCTTCCCTTCTTACCATCTGCCTCCTGCTTTCCTACTGCCAGAATCTTTCCTGAGTCCACCTGTGTCTTGGTTTTCCAACAGTTGCTAGTGAAAGGAACTCCAAGCAAGCCTGTCTTCACATTGATCTGAATGTTAACAATAAATAGCAACTGGCTAAAAAACACATAGTGATGTGGGTGTACATGAGATTCCCAGAATGTCAGACAAAATTCAAACACACCCAAAAATAACCTAAAATCACTCCAGATACAAGGAACTGTCTTTATCTCTGGGACACGCCATTTTCAACAATACTATGACCGTAGTTAGACACACAGCAGGAGCAGGATATTTATTCCTAAAGAGAAATATTCTTTTGACACAGCATGATCTGGTATCTAATTCTGCAGAGGATAGAAGAGACATGTATGTGGAATTCTTAGATTTTACAATTAGTTTTGTGCCAGAAGGTTCGTAGACTAACTTAAAGTAGCCTGCCTATTTCAGATGTGAAGGGTTAAAGGCTTAATGCTAAAGCTGAAGGTTTATTAGAGGTGCTGTGATGCATCTCTTGGTAAAGCGTGTGGTATATTTAATTAAAGGTTTGAGGTAGTATGCTACTTAGCTGCACACATGGTTAGCATGTTAATTAGTTTAACAGACTAGATGGGTAGACAACTTACGCTGTTCTGCAAACCCTACATGGTTTTGCCTCATGTAAATTAAGATGTTTAAACCAAATTGCCTTCAGGCTATGATTACATTGTTCTGGATAAGCGCTGGATTAAGTAATCAAGTTATGAAACACTTTGAAGGACGTTATTTGACTAAGTCAGTATAACAGCAGCAGGACTTCAATGTGTACATTTCTGGTTATTATAATACACCACAGACATGTTGATGTGTATCTGAATCAATGAGATGTTTATTAATATCTTTACTGTTACAATTTGACAAGCACAGCTAGGAGTTAATACACAACTTTACAAAGACACACTTTGCACATATATTACCAGTCAGATATTGCAGACATTATTTAGACTCAACATACATGTTGAATAAATATTTCTCAGTATAACAGAAACAGTAGAGTTCTAGAATTATAAATTATACAACTTTTAAAATACCCTTTTTCATGTCAGCTGATTCATTATCCATCAACACTTCCCCTGTTCCAGCTGCAGCACTTGCTGTTTTCATTAACCTCCTTCACTACGTATGTTGTGACACAGCATTTACCTGAAGGTCCTTCACTAGTCCGGGCACAAGCTCCTCCACAGCTTAAGAAAAACACAGCAGCACAGTTTACTGGTGAACACTGAGCTGTTAACTTTCTACTAGGTTGCACTCTTTTCTGCAGGAGCGAGTTTCATGGTGGCAATGCACATTGATCACACATGTAAATGCACGTTCATATGTGCAGCAATGTAGCGCTGCAAGCCTCAAATCTTAACACAGAAAAGAACAAGAGATTGTAAAATAATGCTAACAAGAAGTTATCACACAAAAACTATAAAACCAATTAAAATAATAAATACACATCTTGGAGCAAAACACCCTTTAAGATCTCACAACTATGTTTATGTTTAAACAAAACATGTGACTCAGGGAGACATATCTTACAAGACTGGCAACAGCAATAGAGATATAGATAATACATTTGTCAAATATCATTATTTAAAATCATTGTGTATAATGTTTGAGCATAAACCATAGTGCTATTGGAGGTCCAGAGCAAAGGGAACAATGCACCTGTCATCCATTATGTTGCAAACTAATTTGCTTCAGCTTGGTTTTCCAGGTCTAATCATACACTGGGGTTTGTGAGATGGCTTCAGTCTGGTCCCAGCAATTTCAAGCACTACCTGCACTATTGGTTGGGTTCATCCCTGTGGAATGTAGACCAGAGGAAGCTAGCAGCACACATTAGTAAAGAAGTTAAAAGCCTGCCAAGTCTGACTGCTGCTAAGCTGGGACAGAGAGCGCAGCCTCTGTTTGGCAGGAGTTTAGGAAATAAGGGACCAATGAGAAGTTCTTCAGTGTAGCCTCATGGGTGACACCAGTGTCCTGCATCTCAAACCTGTGGGAGGAAAATAAAGTTGAGTCAACTGCACATGTACACCGAAAAAGCAAGGCTTCTTTTAAACTACAGGTTTTGTAATAAACACCAAATGTAAACATATGCAACCACAGAGCTCCTTACCAGTCTCTAGAGGAAATGACATAGTATACATGGGGTGGGGATGCATCAGTGGTGGTGCAAAGTGGCTGACCCAGGCTGTAGGCCCCAGCATGGGTAAACGTGAGCCAGTCTCCAACATTGAGTTCAGGTAATAGACAATGGTCCACTACCTGGTCCAGGTCATCCCCAGATGGGCCCCACAGGCTACTGCTGAACACTGGAGCATCCAGGGATGTGCTCTGCAAACACACAAAGAACCAAACTCATGCAATATTACAAAATAACAATATCCAGTCAGCTACATTTAGATTCTTGCCATTTGACTTTATAATATCATCTTCATTGACTTGAGGTTTGGCTTGTGAGTTAAGTATGCTGTTATTGTCTGTGCATCATATTAAAGATATTAAACAGCTCTCCCTGGATCACCAGGTATGAGTGGCTGAACTATGGTTACATCCTGACCTACAGAATATTTCAAACTCACCTTATGAATGGATGGAGCAGCAATCAGTGTTTCAGAGAGTTTACTGGCAAATGATCCGTACACTCCCTCATTCATGTAGTACTGGAACTCTGGCTCATCGTTGGGAGATGGATCATCTGTTCACAGATTAGTAAACAAAATTCGAGTGAAACAGATTTGTTTTAAACAAACTGTTATTTTTATATTTTCACATTAAAGTTTGGGAATCAAAAATATGTTAACTGTCTTGACTTTACATCAGACATCTTTCTTATTACAGTCATATTCCTGACAATTAGGGCTACGTGATTAATCTGACATTGTGATCTGCAATCGCAATGTCAGTCTGTGTGACTGTTATAATAATTCTATTGCAGCCTGTTGTTGTATATCAGTCAGTGTTTGTGTACACTGAACGTATGGTCACATGACCTTCCAATGTGCTTCTATGTCGCCAGATTTCGCTCTTTATTCTTTCTCAACATGGCGACTTTTTGGCCGGACATGGACTACTTATAGTGAGGTGAGTCACTAAGTCTGTCACTGCGTGTTTCTGCTGGCTGTGACTTCATCACTGTCTGTGAAGGCAGCAGCTTGATTGAAGAGTGAATGAGTCAATAAGACCAATAATTTATCCCAGTTGTTTGTCCCAGTAAACTTTTTGATTTTGTTAAATTTGAGTTAAAGTTAAATTTAACATGACTATTCAGGTTTAATATTGTTTTCTCAAAACATATTGTTTTGCATATTGTCCAAGATAATAGTAATATGATTTTTCCCAAATTGTGCAGCCTACTCACAATGACCATCATAACTAACCACTTTCATGGTTCTGGTGGTCTTGTGCCACCACCTCCTTGGAGATGACATTCACAACCAGAGTGAAAGCGGAGGACACAAAGTAGCTGCCTGGCTCAGCAATGATGGAAACTCCACTACAAGAGGGGAAGTACAGATCCACCATAGACATGACTGCACTGTTGATCTGAAAGAGACAAGAAATGCTAAAAGTTAGGGTCCAAATTCCATAGGTCTTTGAAATTCACACTTCATAACTTTAGTATTAATCACATGGTCAGACCTCTCACTAGCAGAAAAAGCACTGACAGAATGTCCTATGGTTAGCAGACCCATGTAGGGGATTTTGAAAAACAGGATGAGTGCAACAAAAAATTGCATGTCATACTTTGACACATTTAGTTCTACTCAATATTTCAATTAAATCAAATAGTAATTCCAAACACCACAGATATGGTATGGTGATGCATGTGGTACACTGACCTGCTCCAGCTGAGTCTCAGAGTTACTGAAGCCACCTCCAATATCCAGGACCTTCATGTTGAAGCCCATTTCCTCCTGTAGCAGACAAAAGCTTGTAAATGTTTTCAGAAAACACAAGTAATTACTAAGGCATTATGAGATACTTGAGTCATCACAAGTGCTAATAGTGTGTGATACAAGGTAATAGAACATAACATGACAATATTTAAGATCACATACTCCCATATCAAAGACACAACGTGCATCAGATATGGCATGGACATATATCTGGTCATCCTCACAGGAGCTGGAAATGTGACACCTGCAGAGGGCAGACAAGAACAAAGAGACTTTTAATAGTCAATGTGACAATCTACATAAAAATTTATCCTTACGCAGTTTAGACTAAGTAATAATTTCGACAGAGAGCTGCTGTACTACACAGTGTTTGGACACATTTGTACTTGCATTTCGTCACAGTGCATTTCTGCAGGCCTCACCTGACCCCGACCACCTGCACACCCAGTTCCTTCGCGCTCTCCAGGAGATGCCTGCAGTCCTTCAGGGAACAGCCAAATGTCATGCCTACCTCATCTTCCAGACTGGATGATTCTGTTGATACCTGCACCAGTAGCCTGAATTAACACACAGAAAATGAAGAGCATTGGTACCAACCTTTTGGTTGAGAAAGAAAAGAATGCAGAGTTATATTAATAAGCCTACACACATTATCACTATTTCTACAGCATCAAGCAACAGAGATGCTGCAACAAGTTATTAGTAAATAAAGACTGATAATAAAAGGGATGTCCCGATACCACAAGTACTTACATTTGAGTACTTGCTGATACTGGGTACTGATACAAGTAATTCATAATAATGCAGCATTTTTTATTATAAGAACTGCAATTATTGGACAGTGTAATCAGATTGTTTCACTTTCTGACTGTGACAAAATAAAATACACAATTGATAACTGTCTTCCAGGAAGGAGTAGCTAGCACTTCTTTTTCTCCTACTTCTACATCTGGCTGTTCCCATCAGGAGTTGCCCCAGCGAATCATCTGTTTCCACCTACCTATTATCACATCCATATATCTTCTCTTTGGCCTTTCCCTCTCTCTCTCTTGCCTGGCAGCTCCATCTGCAACATCCTTCTACCAAAAAAGCCACCTCCTTTGCACATGTCCAAACTATCTCAGTCTGGCCTCTCTGACTTTGTCTTTAACAGAGCCAACCTGAGCTGTACCTCTGATGTGCTTGCTCCTAATCCTGTCCATCCTCATCACTCCCAAAGAGCAACACAAGGCAGGCGAGGCAGCCCAGCATCATCTTTATTTATCATGTTTCAGCTGTTGTCTCAGGTTGGTGACCCATGTGAACAGAATGGCCAACATCTGGAGCATATTGTCAAATACACACGCTATGGCTTGGCTTGTGTGTAAGCCTTAAAACTGTTTAGCTTGTATAGGAGGACCTGTTTTTCACTCCCCCTCTTGCCAGTCTAGCAGAAGAAAACTCGCTACATTTGTCCTTTTATTAAATATCTCCACACCGCTGACATTTCTCCCCTTTTGCCAAAGTCCTGACCAAACACAAGATTAATGTTCAGACGTAAAGCGTTATTGGAGAAGTTTAACAAATACAAGTGTGAATACACAAGGTCAGTATTAAATCCAATACTGGCATCGGGATCTCCCTAGATAATCAGGCCAATTATTCAACAATGCTTGAATGGTAATTTGAGTCACATGATATCAAGCACAGGGATTCATACTAATACAGTGAAACACCTACTTGGCATTGGGATGGCAGCGAGAAATCTTGCGCAGCTCCGCTTCATTATCACACACTAGGAGGTCAATGCTGTTCTTAGCAGCATATTTAATCTGGGAGACCTGTTTGCAGACACCACTGTAGATGATATCTTCAGAGGGGATACCGTGACTCTGCACCAGCTCAAGTTCAGACTGAAATACAAAGACAGAATTTAACTCCATTATTATTCTATATGTTGGCTAGGGAATGAACATTTCATAAAACTATGTACACTCTGTATTGCTGCATTAGTTACTCTACACAAAAGTTATGGGACAGTAAAAAAAACATAGACACTGAAGTACACTTGTGGTGGAGCATTTAACTATTCGACACTTTGGACCAAGAGGTGTACAAAATTGTGTGTGGGAGCATACCTTGTTAGTGCAAGTGAATCCAGTTCCAAGAGCAGCAAGAACCTCGATAACAGCTGGACTGCTGTTGCATCTGACAGGATAGTAGGGACGAATTTGAGCCATGTGTGTTCTCCAGCGAACATGCTGCCTCATTATAACTCCCAGGTCTGCTATAAAGAATGCATTTTTCTCAGACTGAGAAAAAAAGTAAACATTCATGTTGATGAGTGACGCGGGAAAAACACACTGCAAGTTTTCAGAAAAGCTGTCTGTATGTAACATTACTACATCAATGGGTGCGAGACAAATTCTAAAAGGTTCCTTACCAATGTTTGTTCATAAATGTGATTGTCAATCACGTCACAGAGGGCGGTGCCTCCTTCTAACAGGCCAACAGAATACTGTCGTTCATCAGCAACACCTTTCATCCTCTCAACCGTTTTCTTCTAATCCGACAGGCATAAAGAATGTGGCTAGTCTGAAGTGGTCTTGCTCGTTCACTCCCGAGCCCCTAGGGTCCTAGACTTATGCAACAAACTGCAAAAAAAGAAATGAAAAGAAAAAAGTCAACATAAGTCCAAGTAGATTTTTGTTGTTCAACAGTAGTATATTCAGTTATGGGATCCTCAAGGAAACTATTATTTTCAATGAGCATCCAATCAGAACAGAGAACAGATTCTATGTTATGAAATAGCTTTGCAGAAGAGATCTCTTCTTTTGAAAAGCCACTGTGAAAACACACAGTCTGGGGCATAGGGTTCATACACTTTACCATCAATTACTCCCAACAGTCACCATTAATCCCTGGGGTGGTGACCCGTAAAGGTTCTTTTTGATGGCATTAGCTAAGGTACAATACTGGCGCCATTGGTGTCACGACTTTATTTTCACTAATGTTGCAAAGTACGTCAAAGTACGTCAGAGAGGCACGCGAGGCACGGTGGTCTGGACTGAACCAGCTGTGAAAATGACTGCAGGATTGGGAAGGTTAAAATGGGGAGATTAACAATGTGTCTAGAAAGACTGCTGCGTTGTGAGAACTGTGATAAGGCTGACAAAAACAAATGAATAGTCAGAAGG
This sequence comes from Helostoma temminkii, assembly GCA_900302695.1. Taxonomy (NCBI): domain Eukaryota; kingdom Metazoa; phylum Chordata; class Actinopteri; order Anabantiformes; family Helostomatidae; genus Helostoma; species Helostoma temminkii. Next base: position 15,728 of record OMLM01018869.1, on the reverse strand, counting down.
GCAACTGCTAATTTACAGTGCCTCAATGTCATTTTCAAATAAAATTATTGTGATTATACAAAAATATATGGGCTTAAATTAGCAAGTTATCTGCTGACTCACACATTAAAAACCCAACAGCTCTTCAAAAACCAGTCTTTATGTAAGCTGGAAAATGCTTAACCATGATCCCATAGAAGTAGAGATGAGGTAAATGGGGGCATACAACAGTTAATGAATTACACTACACTAAAACCTCTGTTGAAATGTTCACATATTATATCTATATACCCTTTAGAACTAAATCAGAACAAAGTAAAAACTGCTGCATATAAAAACAGCAATGAAATCAGTGTAGAACTGAAAATAGATCTGAAAGTCTAGATCAAAAATAAATGTAGACTTGTTTGTGATTCATCCAGGTCATGCTGCCTATTAATACATCTTTATTCTTTCTGTAGGGAATGTGGGGAAGCGATTTCTCAATGCATTCATCATCTGTTATTTTTATTACTGCAAAATGATCGATACGAAATGCAAAAGAAAGATAATTTTGTTGCATTTCTTCTACAACAGTTTCCACAATAGTGCTGCAATCAAGAAATTACTGTGAAGGGCTTAGTTTACTCACATGGATGAGTCCTGTGATGAACTCCTCCACTATCAGCTAGGATCCCAAGGTGGCTCTGCGTTAAAGTCAAATGGCTCTCGGTATAGAGCTGCCCCTAAGTCCTCTGGGTAGTTGTTGTACACCTGCAAAGGGACACACAGAAATCAGACACTGACAGAGAACCAACTGGGATGAGGTGCACAACCCTTTCTACACTGACACATACTCCAGCCTCCATACTGTGAAGTGACAGAGAAAACACTAGTATGCAGTTGTGCAAGTGAGTGTTGAAATACAGTACATGGACTCCATAACTCCTATGTTACACTTTGACACAGAAATAGATTTCTTTATGGCCAAATTTTAAAGTAATGATTTCTGTAATGGCTACTTCAAGAAGTTCAAAACGTTATCATTTGGTTCTTTGGACCAAGGTACATAACTGAACTCAATCATGACTAGCAGTTTTAAACAGACTTATTTACATTGTTGAGTCCCTCAACAGAAACGTTAACCCATTCCTGAAATGATTATAAAGATTGTCTGCCAATAATCCCAAACCATGTTTAATATATTACATATTAAGACATGCTAGGTCTAACAAACACTAGCTAGCTTGCTGCTGAACCAGGTCGTTTGCATTCGCTGATAACGTTAGCACTGGCTTTAGCTAGCTAACTAGCAGCATGATGTAAATACTGTTGAACAAGAATATTATATTTCAATAATACTAGCGATTGAGTTCAACATGTTATGACCATAATTTAATTCTGGCTTGTAGGCGAACAAATACTACGTTCCCCGGCGGGGAAATGTAACAGCATGCTAATTATCAAGCTGACAACGCGTTAAGCTAAGGTTACTTACGTCTGCTGTAAACCCAAAAGAGGGGACAGAACGCTTTTTCTTTTTAGGCGGAATTTTTAAAGAGTGGTGAGGTTACAACAAGAGAAACGGACAACTGCCATGGACGTAATGGATAACGTCGAGTTATTGTCCCCTGTCGTTTCTTATGTGCGAGCTAGTACGAACCATTTGTTACAACTGAGGAGAGACGGTAACAGCGCAGGTCAACTGAGCCGTGAGACGGTCCGACAGACGATACAAACAGTAGCGTCAAGTAAACCACAGTTAACACTGACATATCCGATCATACTATCAAAATAAAAGCGCGGAGCTTTTGAGAAATGTTCTTCCTGGGCTGTTTATCAATACCAACACGACTTAGGAATTACATATTATGTAAACATCCATCCGGCTGATTTAACTTAAGCCGGTTTGGCACATTTTAGATGGGCGGACGAATGGGTGGAATTTACTACTGCAGCAACAACAACAACAACAACAATAATAATATCAGCATGTTGTTATATACCTATACCATGTTTCTATATTTACACACTACACTCCATATATTAGTAAATACTTTCACCATATTCAAGTGAAAGAAAAATATTCCTTCAGCAACAAAATCATTCCTCGGTTGACTACAGTCCTATTTAATATCCTTAAATATTTCCAATAACCTTGGTCTTAAATTGGCTGGCCTTGAATAATCAATTTTCCAACAGTTACCTGTGTTATGTCTTCATTTCGTTTCCCATGTCTCAACAATAAGGACAAAATGCTGTCCCACAAACTTTGCAGAATTTTCCCTTTTTTCTGAGGCCAAATCAGCAGTAGCAACACATCAGTCCCACGAGTAATGAGTAGATGGATGCATGTATTTTGTCTTCAGGTTTAAGGTCAAGTTAGATTTTCCCGTTCCTCTGCCTTTGTAGTTGTGACTTTGAGAAGTTATGCCTCTCTCTGAAGATTCAGACTCAGGCGCAGGGTTTTTCTCAAGACAGAAAAAATTTGCATGTCTCCCTCCTCAACAGTTTAGGAGGAGGGTGCCGAGGAAAGCTCAGCCACTGTTTGTTAAACAACAGAGAAATGTTTTCTCTGGGGATCATTTTGACTCCGTATCAATACTGCAATCACCCTGCTATTGAGAGGTCAACATAACTGAGTAGAAAATCATTTAAATATATGTGTGTCTAATAGAACAGGTAGGGTTTTTTAAGCTTTTTTGGAACATTTGTCACTGCCAAATATATAATTTAGGGGGATATTTTTGTGACAATCTAGTAATACATGTCAACTTTGGATTTGGATTTGTTATTCTGATCCACTCATATTCAATCATATTCATATTCATATACTGTATCTATCAAAGTCTGTGCAGTTTGTCCAGTCATTGATTCAGTGTTTTCAGTGATGTGTAGTAGAGTAACAGACACATGCAATACAGTTGAAATGGTCATTAATGAAAAATGCACAAAAGCTCATGAATCTGTATGACCCACATCAATAAAAACATGGAGCGTTTTTTGTTTTTACTATGAATCAGAGCAGGTGTGACTTCACATAACTGTGAAATTCTTCAGGGTGGTACAGATGAGCTTTGAGCACTCATTTGGGAAAAATACACAATAGCAGCGTTTGTTTCTCCAACAGAACCACTGCTCAGAGTCCATTGTAAAGGCTGGAGAGCCAACATCTCTTTCCTTAGACTGCAACACAAAAGCTGTTCCGTGTTTTGTGCTTGTTTTCTCCAACGCTAAATGAGCCTATGTATATATATTTCTAATCACGCATAGCATCTAAAGTGGCTTCCAGTAAAGCACAATGTTTGATTTCCATTGTTTGGATCATAATAGCCACCACAGCCACTGGGTATGCGACAGCGAGACATGTGTACCACCCACTGCAAGGGCAAATACTCCAGTAGCTGCATTGTGCAGCAGGAATTCTGATTTCCAAACATTGCAAACAGATGACATCAACACACAGACTTAGCAATAGCCATCATATGTTAAGACTGACTGACCAAGAGTCTCCAGTTACTGAGGAATAAACAACAGTCACCAACAAAGACGTAAATAAAATACACCTTCAACAAATGAATTACTCTTAACATTTTTAAGAATGTGAAGTATTGTGAACAAAAGTGACGATATAGACTCAGTTAGTTGGATAAGACAGTGTTACAAGTGCTTTTAAGTCACTTTTTGCCAAAGAGCGTAGCTAAGTGAAAGGAACTCCAAACAAACATGTCTTCACACTGTCCTGAATGCTAAGCAGGACAATAAATAGCAACTGACCGCTGGATTAAAAGCAATTTAAATAATAAAATGAAATAAATAATAATAATAAATAAATAAATACTGATCTGAAAGTGTGTGTAAATGAGATTCCAAGAATGCCGGTGAAAATTCAAACACACCCAAAAAATACATTAAAATGACCCCAGATAAAAGGAACTGTCTTTATCTCTGGGCTTGCCCACAACATGCCATTTTCAACAATACTATCAAAGTGGTAAGAGATACAGTGGGATACTTAATGATGGACAAACAATAACACTGTGTAATAAATGAGGCACATTTCACCTTCATTCCTTCCTGCCCACATAGATTGATTGTAATAAGATCATAACATAAATCTATGTCAATAGTTGAGATTACTACATGTGGCCATGTGCTTTACTGTGAAAGTATGCAGTTTCTGTAAAAACAGGACCAGTCTTATGATACTAAATATATGAATGGCAAGTAGCTAAGTACATCTACTAAAGTACTGTACTTGAGTGTAATTTTAAGGTACTTGTTCTTCTCCTGGTGTATTTCCATTTCATGATACTATTACTTGTACACCACCACAAATCAGAGGAAAACACTGAACTTTTACTCTACTAAATTTATTTTAGCAGCATTAGTTACTAGTTACTTTTTACAATAACTTTATAAACTTATAAAATGCTGATGGATCATTTATGGAATAACCCGTCACTACATAAGGTGGTTAAAATAATTTTTACCAGCATTTTCACCTTTGACTACTTGTCAAATTAATCTGGACCAGACTTGGTACATGTAATTTAGTTTAAAAAATTAAAGGTGTACTACTACTTCTTGTGAAGTATTTTAATATGCAAATACTTGCACTTTTACTTTAGTATTGAGTTTGTGTACTTTATACAACTCGTGTTTTTCTATGATAAAGTAAATCATGTTGAATAATGCAGAAACATTTTATCATGTACTGTATTTAAGTACAAATTTCAAGTAGTTGTACTTTTTCATTCACCCTTATTTCATATTAATCATATTAATAATTTCATATTTTGAATGACTGTTGAACAAACCTGAATTAGTCCTGCTCATGTACAGCATCAAATTTAATGCAGTTGAAAATGCATTGTTTTCTTATTGGAGACCTATACTTTGGTACTTGGACTTATTTCTGTTAATAATAGATTAATAAATAATGCTACATGCTGCATGTGTATCATATACATTAAATGTAATGCAGCCTCCAGGTAGCTGATATTTACTGTATCTTGTGTGTGTGTGCATGTGAGTGCATCTGGAATCACTGGGGTCACTGCAAATCAAGTGATGTGCAGCAAGACAGTGTGTACAAAACATTTGTAGTGGTTTAGTCCTGGAGCGCATGAGTGACCCAACAACAAACGTGTGTGGTGCTTCCTAATGTTTGTGTTCTTTTTCCAAAGAAACGTACCTATTTTAAAGTTTCTATTCTGTTCTAATGCTTTACACTTCCAGGCTTTATTCAGTAAACAACTTTGGGACCAATCACAGTACAGGTGCATAAAAAGCTGCGGTAGAGCATTGTGGGAGTCCACAATGTTGTAGCAGCGAGTGTCACACTACTTTCATAAATAATCACTTTTTATTCAGTCCTAGAAACACCATTCTTTCTTAATGAACACAAAAAGATCACACTTTAAGCAGTAGTCTGCAACTCGCTCATTGTAGTTTGTGTGTGTGTGTGTGTGTGAGAGAGTGTGTGTGTGTGCATGTCCTGATAACATCCCAGCAGACTGGCCTCTAGCCAGCCATGGGCAAACTCACCCTGTCATTTGATGTCGAGGGTTGGCTCCAGGCAGACCAAGCATTGTGTCCCAAACAATGAACCCCAGACCCACTGAACTATAAACATGTCCCTTTGGGGGCGTTTTCCTCAGAATCTGTACAGGAGACACCCAAAATCAGGAAACCTGTCCCTGCGTTTCCAAATTTAGCAACACTAAGCCTCAAATGGTGCTGACTTGGCATCCAAGACTGTCTGTCTCCTTCTTTAGAGAAGCTGTAATGCACTTGGAATGTTGACTGAGGCTCAGGTCTGTGGTGGTAGTCTTTCAATTCAAGAAATTTGTTGAAATCCCACAAAATACAAACATGTTCCTCAATTAACTATTGTTAAAGTCATTGTAAATGTCAGACCCATCCTACAAAATAAGTCATTATTCGTAGCAGTTGCTGTGGTACATAGTTCCATAACAGCAGAGCCATTTAGATGGAGACTGTGAGCTTAGATATTGAGGCTCTGCTTTATCTGGAGTATTCTATTCTCTGCTTCCTGTCTAGATCCCTCTGAAGGGTCCGGGGATCACACTGTAAAGCCCAGTAAGGTAAAACTTTCATTTGTGATGGACAGATTTATAGAACTTTTCACTTTTCACTTCTAGTTCTCCATAATTCAGTGGAAACTTGTACATATTACATACATACATGTTGTACATATTACTTTTCTCTATGCAGCTTACAGCACAAACACAAAAACGTATTTCTTTTTTTTCCCTTCAGTGTTGTGAGGCTTCCAACAGTTCAGCATTTCATTGCTACTAATTTATGAAATGAAAACTGAAATTATGCTGATGTTTTTTTAATTATCAGAAAAAAGGTTTTGAAATTGTTCTGTGCTTAAATTTGTCCATGAAATAAACTTAAGTCAGAAACCTGGTAACAGGTCGCGTGCTGAACAAATCTCACCACATCATGCATTGATACCATCAGCAGCATCAAGTTCAGTTGAGTAACTCAGTCTAATTGATTGTTTTAAATCTTAGAATATCTTTGAGTTCCTTGTAATGCACCACGGGTATTAATACAAATTATATGACTTAGTTGTGGTTGTGGTGGTACTTGTGGTGGAGCTGAGTACTTGCACTTATGCATTAGTATAGTAGTATTGTAGTTTGTGTATCTCTGCCACCTCTAGCCTCCTAGGATCTACTTGACTTCTCGCGTTGCAGTACCACCTCTCCACCAGCTGTGGTCGCTGTTGGGTTTCCTCGGGTAGAGAGAGGCCTTCCGGTTCCTCCAGCAGATCAGCTGACTCTGATGCTGCTGTCAGGAGACCTCACGAACTGTAGTCGTATTGAATGGCAAGTATGAAAATTATCAAGCCATAGAAACGCCACAGTCAGCTCTATTTCAACTGTAAACGGACACGCTTTAACACAGAGGTGAGTGAAATTGTCAGACAACAACAGTAACCGCCCGTGTTGTTGTTGTGATTAAAGCTAAGTGGCTAACGGTGGCTAATCCCTGCTGGATGTTGTTTGACCTTAACCATTTATTTTAGATGCTGTGTTTCATACAGTCTCGTATTTTCCTTGTTTATTGTTTTCAGATTTCCATTAACTGTTAGGAAATAAATGTGGCAGCTTGTAGTTGACGCTGTTGTAGCAACATTACATTAGCTTACTTAGTGGCAAACAAGATCAGTATACTTCGTTATCACGACACATTTTAGCTAACATTTAGCTAAAAAACAAAGGTACGTTAACCTGAATTGTATTGAATTGTGCCAAAGGGGTGCTACTGATAAAAAGACCCACTCCCTAGCATGGGTGACATAAAATGTTATCTGAATATTAATAGCAGTCTTATTAACGTTATTCTAAATCTAGTTTCCCCTCCCAGTTTCTCTAGCTGCACCACTGCTGTAACCATGACAGAGTTTTGGTTGATCTCTGCACCTGGAGAGAAGACCTGTCAGCAAACATGGGACAAAATGATGGCAGCCACTACACGTACCAACAACCTGTCCACCAACCATAAGTTCAGCATCCCAGACCTCAAGGTTAGTATAGACTTTTTCACCTGTATACAGACATATAGCACACATACTATGTGTAGCTGATGTTTGGTTTTTTTTTTTCCTTTTTATTTAAAAAAAAGTTAAATGATGGTTGAAGATGTGAAGATAAGCTGATATCAAAAGCACTCACCTAGTATATCCACTGTCAAGAATAGGACGACTGTATGTGTAGGAAGCTAACTTCACATAGATCCGCTGGCTGCATGCTGAAGCACTGGTTAGGTGAAGCTTTCATGCACAGAGGAGCTTAGTGCAACTGGTTCCTCTCTGTGCTGAAGGTGAAGTAACCTCACTGACCTTGCTGCCAAATGGGGCTGCACTGCTCTGCTGGAACTGTTACCAATGCATGAACAGCTCTGGACAAAGAGGCGCCATCCTAAGCACATTGGGCCCCTCGATGTCGCTGTCAGCTGATTGAACCCCAGATGTCACTTTTGAAATACAAACTTGCTGATTGAAATCTCAACAGTGTTGACTTAAAGGTCTTAGAGCTTTCATATATTGTATATTCATTTATTTATTTTGTCCAAAACAGGTCGGGACACTAGATGTCTTGGTTGGACTGTCGGATGAACTTGCCAAATTAGACTCTTTTGTTGAAAGGTATGCTGGATTGCTGTTTCTCTTAATTTTCTTATTCTCTGTCTCTGCAAGATTTATAAATATGTGTGAGTTATATGTGAATCACAATAAATGTTATTTTGGTTTCCACATAGAAAAATTCTTCCTTAATGTTTGCACCACTCTGATGTAGCCACCTTACCACTCCATTTTCCCTTATCGTACCTTTTAACAATGAGGAATTTCACAGTGGCTCGAGGCTAGTGACACTCGCAGTCTAAACTTAGCGATTTACAGTTGCGTGACACACCAGCAGCTCTGTCTTTAGTCATATTTATACAAGATGACTTATTTGCCCAAGTATGTTTGACTGTAATTTATAGTCTTTTGGAAATGTTGACATCTAACACTCACACACAGCCATTGGTGCCTGAGCCCTGCTCTTTGTGTGGACATTTCCAAGACTGTGGGAAAGGTCAACTTTGCTACATGTTTACACTTGTTTGGCTATGGTTTTACTTTAATCTCGCTCCTTTTTGAAGTTTCATTATGTGTATGTGGTGTATTCACCACAATTGCACTACTAAAATATTTTTTATATAAATTAGTTTTGTTGAATTGGGTTGTTTTGCCAAAATTGAAACATAGAAAATATATTACACATAGCTCTTATGGACTTTTTAGGCATGCTGTGTGACTTGGCTCTTCATCTTTTCTTGGCTTCACTACTGTAGACACAGTTCTGCTTTGAACAGTCCGGTCAAAAATCTTGAACTCTGAATGTCTGCCATGTTATAAATGGCCTTGTCAGGAAATTATCCTAACAGGAAGATGTGAAACTTTTTGATGTGTGTGTATGTATGTGTTAAATATAGAGCATGAGGTCATGGTGGTCGTGTGAGCGTGAGCAGAGTGAATGTGTGCTTTACTATGGCTTTGTTGATGCAGTTTGTGCAGGCAGTTGTGTATTTTGATATTTTGGCTGTTCACAGTGTGGTGAAGAAGGTAGCTCAGTACATGGCCGACGTACTGGAGGACAGCCGAGACAAAGTACAGGAGAACCTGCTTGCAAATGGAGGTACAGTGATGGTTACACCACAGCATCAACATTCAAATATGTTACTGCCAAGTTCACAGTTCTTAAATAATTTTGATTTCACATGACGTTTTTGTTGCGCAACACTGGACATGCTGATGTTGCTACATACTCCCCATTCACACTTTCTATGTTACATAGTCTCATTTTAAGAGTCAAATCATTCAAATGGCAAAACATAAATCCTACAGATAAATTCTAGCAGATGTCACAGAAAATATTTAGATGAGCTGGTACAATTGTAGGAACATATTTTTTTCCACTTTGGATTTGGATGGAAAACCTTTTTAAGTGTAATTAATAGCACTATGCATCTGATGTTTATTTAACCTTTAGCTTTAATGTTATAAAAGGCAGCTGATAGCAAGTTTCGTTGTATCTTTCAGTCGATCTTGTCACCTACATCACAAGATTTCAGTGGGACATGGCAAAATATCCCATCAAACAGTCACTTAAAAACATCTCTGAGATCATCTCAAAGGTAGGTGCATTTGCTTAGAAAATATGCAGGCAGTGATATAATACTGTTGTGGAAATTTATCTGTGTTATTTTATAACTTGCTAGTTCTTAGAAGAATTTAAGAGTAAAAACTGAGTGCAATGAATCATCTCAGGTTTAATACATGCAGCATGGAGAGAAGACATTGCCAGTGTTCTCTAACTAGGTTTTCCAACTAAAATGCTTTTATACTGCTTTACAAAAAGAGGATGCACCCTCACAAGAGCATTAAAGAGAAAAAACGTGTACACACAGGTAACTGCCACAACCTTGATCTCAGGCCTGGCTATTTCTGTAGACCATTTGTCAGCAATACTTAGCCTACTTCCTGTAGTCTATTTTTTAGTTTAAACATAATAAGTAAAACAACAAACCCTTCATCCTAAACTCTTCAACTTTTATGTCTCTTCAGAGAGGATCACACTTATTTCAATATATTCATAGGGATTCTTCTTCACACTACCATACAAATTTGAACCCTCTGGCACTTAATTTCCCAAAATACTCCCTTAGATTTATAAGAATTTGTGCCGAACTGTGTGTAAAATTGTCCACATTTTGTAGGTCAGTAGGCGGCAGGACTGCAATACTTCCTGGTTAGGGTTTTATTTGCCACTGGAAAATCGTGGCTGCAATGGTGTCCTAAATGTCATATTACTGTGTTTTTTTGTTATGACTTCAGTTTAATTTCTTTTGATCTATTACAGCAAATAACCCAGATTGACAATGATCTGAAGACCAGAGCATCTGCTTATAACAACCTTAAGGGAAACCTGCAGAACCTAGAAAGGAAGAATGCGTAAGTAATAATGTAGCCACAGGAAACACCAGTAACAGTTAAGTAAATAAGTATTGTATTGTGCCTCATGAACAAACACTAATTTACTGTATATAAATATCCACTGGCTACTTTGTTAAATCATATAGCCTCAACCAGAAATAAAGTCAAAAACCTTCTCCTGATCTGCTTTTACTCTTGACAGTGTCATTTTAGTCCCCTCTTTTTTATTGGTTTTTCATATATGAAAATGTGTTTATGACTATCTTTGCGTGGTTTAAAAAGTTAACATGGCTCTGAAATGCTTTCTCAACACTGGATATGGGCACTATGTCACATCCCTGTTATGGAAACGCCACTGTGTGCCACTAGGGGGAGCCTGCTGACTAGAAGCCTGGGTGACATTGTCAAGAAAGATGATTTTGTGCTGGACTCCGAGTACCTCATCACTCTGCTCGTAGTTGTACCAAAGTGAGTCTCTTGTGTGTTGTGATGTAATTGACCGATACATAATAATAATTACTGTTATTATAAAAGAAAAATCAGATGCTATTTTTTTTAGCAATTTTTCTTCAACCTTTCAGGGTATCATACAGTGAATGGGAGAAAACTTATGAAACACTCGCTGAGATGGTGGTGCCTAGATCCTCAAAGTGAGTCAAAAACGTGATCATGACAATTTATTCTCCATTTCAGCATGCATATATTTATGCCCAATCGTGTTTTGTTTTTCCCTAGTCTGCTATGTGAAGACCAGGACAGTGGACTTTTCAGTGTCACCCTATTTAGAAAAGCCATTGATGACTTCAAACACAAAGCCAGAGAGAACAAGTAAGACTAAGTTATCACATATTACGCAGATCTGTGTGAATCACAAGAATAATGCGTAAAGAATGTCACACATCTCTAACTAACGAGCTACAGTGATTACAGAAACATATTACTTTCACAGAGCTAATATTCCTCACACATCATCGGAAAAGGCTGATTTCTGTCATGTTGATCTTTATTCTCAGGTTCATAGTGAGAGACTTTCAGTACAATGAGGAGGAGATGAAGGCAGACAAGGAGGAGATGACACGGCTCTCCACAGATAAGAAGAAGCAGTTTGTAAGTGAAAGAGACACTGTTGAATGTTCACAATTAGTTAATAAGTTGGGCACTTCATTACCAGCACTAGGACATTACAGAATTCAGAAAATCCCAAATACATACAGTCAAGCCCAACATTATTCAGACCCCTGGCAAATTCTTACTTAAAGTTACTTTTATTCAACCAGCAAGTTTTGTTTGACCGGAAATGACACAGGCTTCCCCCAAAAGATATTAGGATGATGTATCTGTGATTAGGTTTCCTGGTCCACCGCCTTAAAAACACCCCCAAAACATTAGGTTCCCACCACCATGTTTGACAGTGGGGCAGGTGTTCTTAGGGTTGAAGGCTTTTTTTTTTTTTTAAAGGCCAAATGAAGGCTACATCATTGTGGCCAAATAATTCAATTTCTGTTTAATGTGACCATAAAACAGAAGACCAGAAGTCTTCTTCTTTGTCCAGATGAGCACTTGCAAAGGCCAATCAGGATTTTGTGTACCTTATCTGGAGAAGTGGTGTCCTCCTTGGTCTGCGTCCGTGGAACCCAGCGGTGTGCAGTGTCCGTTGGACTGTCTGCCTTGGGATGTTGCCACCAGCAGAGCCCAGATTCATCAGGATGGCCTTGGTGGTGACCCTTGGATTCTTTTTTGCCTCTCTCACTATCCTCCTGGCCAGCACAGGTGTCACTTTTGGCTTCCAACTACGTCCTCTGAGATTTTTCACAGTGCGGAACGTCTCATATTTTTAATAATACTTTGCACTGTAGCCACTGAAACGTCAAAACAATTAGATATGGTCTTATAGCCCTTTCCTGACTTGTGAGCGGCCACAATGCGCAGTCGCAGGTCCTCAGTGAGCTCCTTTGTCTTAGCCATGACTGTCCACAAACCAACAACAGAAAGCTTCTGTTTTTCTCTTGTTAAGTTGATTTAAACAGCTGTTCCCAATGAATCAGCATAATTAGGATGCTGTACAACAGCCTGGACTATTTGGAATGGTATAGAACTTTAGATTTTCCCATAGACTGTGACAGTTTGCAAAGGGTATGAATAATTTTGGACATGCCACTTTTTATTCAAATGTAAATAAAAGATGAGTAATAATTTTTTCCCACAATGATGCCTCTTGTACACCGTCTTATTATCTTTTGGGATAAAACCTGTGTCATATCAGGTCAAACAAAACTTTCTGGTTGAATAACTTTAAGTCAGAATTTGAATAATTTCGGGCTTGACTGTAGTTCACTCACATTTTTCTTGGCGCTTTCTTAAATTTAGGAAACCGACTGAATAAACACAGGTAACAGAGCATGATTTTAAACACCAACAGTAAAGGTTGCATTACATAATAAGAACTCATTGACTGCCTGGAAGTCAAACTTTGCTTTGGAAAATCATTTACAATAGGGATTAAGGCCTTCTCGTTTGTCAGCTCGGAAATAATTAAATCAGATACTATTAAGACTGTTTATAGAAACTAATGTAACTATAATTTATTGAGCCTAACAAGACTCTCCCTTATTTAACAAACCCATTAAATTTACATTTATTACAATGGGCAAATACTGTTACACTCGAACACATATCCTCTCCTGTTCCCTGAATGATTTTCCAGCTGTACTGTGCAAGAAAGTTGTATGCTTTTATCAGAATACACCCAATTACTGCCTGAAGAACTTTTGAAAAACAAATCATTGAACAAGCTGTGCAACTAGCAGCACTGCAGTGGAAAATATATTCTTATCAGTGTTGTCGCTGTAGTGAAGAAGAGCAATATGACAAGGTCATTTCGAGTTAAAGGTTGGAAATGTATTTAACATTATTAGACTCTCACACCTGAGGTAGTTACTGTTAAGGAGAAGACTTTCTAATTGCATTTTCTCTTTGCAGGGGCCACTCGTCAGGTGGCTGAAAGTGAACTTCAGTGAAGCCTTCATCGCCTGGATCCACATTAAAGCGCTAAGGGTCTTTGTGGAATCTGTTTTAAGGTGCACCAATCATACAGTACCATTCTTCTTTAATACAGCATTTGTACCATTTATATAATTACCCCAGGTCAGTGCCACATTTTGTTGGTTTTTGATGTGAATAGAAGTAAATACATCATCCACAGCAAATTTTTAAGATACTTCCCTGATTAGTCAAATGAAATTTCCTTTCAGAATTAGCTGATATTAGACAAATATATTCTTCCATCGGTCTCTGCAGTGTTTTCTGTTCCACTGGCCAGTGCTGGAGGTTTTAAATCGCTGCACCAACACTTTGCTTTGCTTTCTTGCCCACTACACATGCAGCGGCATTCAACCACCATCTCTTAATGACATTCATTCATCTTCTATACCGCTTAGTCCCCGCAGGGGTCACGGGGGTGCTGGTGCCTATCCCAGCCAGCTTACGGGCGAGAGGCGGGGTACACCCTGGACAGGTCGCCAGTCTATCGCAGGGCTCTTAATGACATTTCCCAGGGTAAAAATTTCAAGTTGGCAGAGCTTCCCCCGTATAGTGCTACTTTTGCTGCTTTACAGACGTCTGTTAAGTTCATTGCAAGACCGTCAACACTGATGAGGCTCATGTTTAATGTGTGTTTGCTGCTGTGGTTGTATTTAACTTTTTCTCACTTTGAAAACACAACTGTGTGTGGCTCCTTTATGATTCGTGTGTGTGTGTGTTTGTAATGTGGTGTTTTCCAGGTACGGGCTACCAGTGAACTTTCAGGCCATGCTGCTGCAGCCCAGCAAGAAGACCATGAAGAAGCTGAGGGAGGTGCTCAACGATCTGTACAAACACCTGGACAGCAGTGCGGCAGCTATCATTGATGTGAGTAGCAAGATAATAATGTGTAAAGGCTCAAACTACACTACTTACTGCACGGTCATGACATGAGGAAAACGATGCAACATAGGCACCATAAGATTATTCTGACTGAAATGGAATAAGATACTGTAAAGTCAGAAATAAACAAATGATGAAACGTTCAGTATATCCACAACTTCAGGAATTTTATAACTAATCTAAATATCTAAATATAAAAACTAAATATCTCTTTTTACAAACTTTAACATTAAATATTAATTATAGACAAATCCAACTACACACCAGTCCTAAGCATGTTTGTAGTGTGTTCACATTGCAAATGATAAACTAATGTACCATTAATACAGGCAATTTTTGAGTGGACATTATTCTCCCACAGTGAGATGCTCAAAGACAACAGAGGAAATAAATAATTTAAATTCTTATCAAACATCTTGAAAACGTTTAGTTTTCCCTTTGTGAGGTTTAAATGGTGGAGACATTTGGTGAGTGTGAGTCTGAATATGTCACTTTTCATGAGGTTTTTTTTTATTATTTAGTCTGTTTGCGTATTGAAATGCAGCACTGCTCTGTCTACATTTTTCTCTTTCATTGCAGTCAGCGCCCTTCACACACACACACACACACACACACACACACACTCAAATACGCACAAACAAAACAGAAGAGTCTCCTCTGTCTCTAAACAGTTAAGTCATACTGTACTTTGCTTTCATAAATGTAGGAATATTATAAGATACTCCCTCTCACGTTTCCTGCACAAAAAATCAAGAGCATCAACCTTGTGTTGTGTGCCAAATAATGTTTAAGTTGCTGCAGATAATTTTTTTCCAAATTATATTTTAGTGGAAATATGCTTTGTAACTTATTTACATGTGGCAAGGTGCTATCCAAGCATCCTGTGGCACAGACTCACAGCTCTGGCAATAGGACAAGTTTGAGCCTTATGCTACAGCTAGCTGGATTCCCATCTTAGCATATTGTGGCTTTTACACAACAGGCTTTAAGCAATGTTGTGTGCAGTTATGAACATAATGAGAAGTTACATTTCAAATCCGAACTTTAAACACAACCCTGGAGTTTAGAGTGAGGTTATGTCAAAGCAAGTTTTAGTTTTAAGTCATGAGTAATTATTTGGAGATGTTTTTCACTCTTCTTTTTTCAGTCTGCAATGGACATCCCAGGATTAAACCTGAGCCAGCAGGAGTATTATCCTTACGTCTACTACAAGATTGACTGCAACCTGTTGGACTTCAAAGTTTAACACTCTATCCTAGTTTTAGTTTTATGTTGAGTGTTGATTAAGTTATGTTTTTCCAGGTACACCCCAGCCCCCTCTCCCCAC
>OMLM01018866.1:0-11136 GCA_900302695.1 Helostoma temminkii | reverse complement strand
AAGAAAGAGAGAGAGAGAGTGACTAATAACTAAGCTGTAACTATAAGCTTTACCAAAAAGAAAAGTTTTAAGCCTAGTCTAAAAACTGGAGACGGTGTCTGCTTCCCGAACTTGAACTGGAAGCTCTGGGAACCACAAGTAGACCTGCACTGTAAGAGTGAAGTGTTCTGCTGGGATGATATGGTACTATGAGGTATTTAGGATATAAAGGGGCTTTATCATTAAGTGCTTTATAAGTGAGAAGAAGGATTTCAAATTCTATCCTAAATTTTACAGGGAGCCAAAGGAAGGAAGCTAATGTAGGAGAAATATGATCTCTCTTACTAATTCCAGTCAGAACTCTGACTGCAGCATTTTGAATCAGCTGGAGGCTTTTTAATGAGTTACTGGGAAATCCTATTAGAAGGGAAGTACAGTATTCCAAGCTAGAACTAGCAAATGCATAGACAAATTTTTCAGCATCACTTTGAGACAGGATGCTTCTAATTTTAGATATATTCATCAGGTGGAAGAAGGCAGTTCTAGAGATTTCTTTTATATGAGCAACAGTATCAAGTAATGCATGCAGTGAAGCTGTAGCATTATCTACAAGATAATCAACTTGTAGTGGTGTAAAATGTAGAAAACTGCTCTCATTTGTGATGGTACATGGCGCTGAAGTAATAGATGTGATGGAATCATACTTGGAAACAGCTTTTTCAGATAGACATCTACTGTATTGAAATTTCTTTCCAGGTGTTTTAAAGTCTGTTATAGTAAAATTACTCCAATCCACTCTGGATTGTCTTGGTTAGGGAGTCTAATTGAATCTGCCATATTTCTAGAAATTAAGAGCAGCACCACCGAAAGTAGGATGAATACCGTCTCTTCCCCCAAAACAATTATCAATATAACCCACGTTGTTAGCGGGACACCACCTAGCCAGCCAGTGGTTAAATGATGACCTGCAGCTAAACATGTAATCACTGGTCAGATTGGGAAGGGGACCAGAGAAAACTACGGAGTCCGACATCATTTTGGCATAATTACACACCAGTTCAACATAAATTCTTGTGACTTTAATTGGCGCAATCGGGCATCATTACTTCCTGTGTGGATTATAAAAGCTCTGGCCACTGGGATACATTTAACTATGGCCGCTGGCATCTCTAACTTCACGTATCTAACTTTTGAGCTGCCAATAACCAGAATGAGTTTCTCAGCAAGTGTGTTGCTGAGTGGGGAAAATCTATTTTTAACGTGCAGTAGCTAGTGGTGAACCTTGGGCGAAGGCTTGTTATGCCTCCTTTGGACAGTCACCCAGCCGGCCTGGGATCCTGGCTGCTCGAAAGCTGCTGGGGGAGAGCCAAGCTAACTGGCTACTTTCTTACTCTGTCAACCTCGCCTCCAGAGCTGCGATTAACTTACACTTATTACAAGTATATCGTTGAATGAGGCAGAGGAGAAGCATAAGAAACACTGAGCAGGTCAGAGCAGGAGAAGCTGAGGGAGACAGAGAGGCCATGGCTAATAACAAAGCTAAATGCTAAGCTAGTCGATCAAGAAAACAAAGTAAGTGACAAGTTAGAAGGTGTTTTAACAGGTGCTTAAGAGATACAAGTGTATATTACTACTGTTAAGTCAGTCACAGTTAATCAAATTCTAGTAGAAGAAGAGTTAAAAGTTAACAACTTCGCAAACGTGGAAGCGACAGCATGCAGTGTAGCAAACAACAAAACAGGATGTCAAAAGACATTTGACAGGGTTGAACATAATATTCTCTACAGTACACTACAGGCTTTTGGATTTGGAAACATTTTCATCAATTGGATACAACTACTGTATAACAATGCACACAGTGGTATCAAGATCAATGGGACATATACAGACACCAGTTTGATGTCATGTATAGATAGCTCTCCTCTCTCTGCTCTTCTTTACAGTATTGCTGCAGAGCCCCTGGCCCTCCTTGTACTGCAAGGCTGTACCATAAAAGGCATCCCCACCCCAGGGTTGACGGAAGTGAAATTGGCTCAATATGCAGACAACATTACTATCATGGTTAAGGAAAAAGCAGACATTTGCAAAGTCATTAACCCTATTCAAACCTACGGGGAGCAGCCAGAGGCTAAGCTTAACATTGATAAGACAGAAATTCTTTACTGTGACAAAGTCAACCCAATAGGTGGGATTTCAGGGTGGTAGGACCTGTAGTGAAGATCCTCGGGGTCTACATGGGCATGGACGTCGCATGAACATGAACATTCCAGTGAGAGATTGTAGTTAACGCAAGCTCCTTTAAAAGATGCAAAAAACACTAAAACTCTGGGGAATGAGGGGACTCTCCCTTAAGGGACGGGTGGTTATAGTGAATGTCCTGGTTCTGTAAAAACTGTTTCGACATAATTTTAACTATGTCATTACCCAGTTCATGTGGAAATACCAAAGGCACCTTACTGCACATAACACACTGACTGCCGATATGGATAATGGAGATCTCAGGCTAATAGACACTTATTCAGAACTGCACACTACTGGAGTTAAACTGGAGTAGTTTGTATGAAACATCCCCCTTTAATTTTAAGTGTATTCTGGTAGGAATTTAACTTTGATTAGCAAAAACCTGTCAGGGTGAAGCACTTCTGACCTCTCCCTTCAAAATTACCTTATTTTTAATTTTTTTTTTTTGTTGTTAACTTTGAATATTAAAAGAGTGCTTGTGACCTCTCTTCTTGGGACCAATTTTGTCCCAAGAAATGTTAAAATAGTATACTTTAACTGTATTTTTGAAATATTTTCTTTTAGAATAGCAAAAAAACTGTGAGGTGCTTCAAACACCTACCCTAAGCTGTATTTTTGTGAGTTGTAACTGGAATAGTACCACAATCTCAGGGTGAAGTACTTGCGATCTATAACTATAACTATATTTTCTATATATTTTTTTTTGTTGGTGTTTATTTCAGTATAGTAAAAAGGGTGCGAGGGTGAAGTGCTTATGACCTGTCCACTCAAATATAGCTGTATTTTGCAGGTTTGTAACATTGAATATTAAAAAACTGTGAGGGTGAAGTGCTTCAAACTCTCACCTTAAGAATAACTTAATTTAGAATAGTAAAAAAAGATTTGTTTGTTGTGTTATTACTGGTTTACAATACAAAGTATAGGTATATTAAACAACTGTCAGGGTGAGGTGCTTGTAGCCTCTTTTCTCAAGTAAAACTGTATTTTACTATTTTTTAAGTGAGAACAATATATAACTGTGATGGTGAGGTGCTTGCGAACTCTCCTGTTAAATGTAACTGTATTTTATTGGTTTTTATGTAAGATTATAAAAAAAATTGGGAGGATGGAGTGCTGCATGTTTAACTGTATTTTTCTTTGTGTATAACTTCTCAAGTTTCAGTGTATTTTTTTTTTTTTTACAGTTTTTACCTTATTTTTGCAGGTTTTTTTACTTAGAATAGTATACAAATGTTAAGGTTGAAGTGCTTGTGAACGCTCGGGGCTGAGGTCAAGAAGGTGCAGCAGTCCATTGCGATGGGAAGTGAGGAAAAGAGGTAAAGAGGCGAGCACAGGCAAGCTGGAGTGGGTGGGGAAAAGTGTCAGGAGTGTTTTGTGACAGAATAGTGTAGGCAAGAATCAACAAACACGAGACAATAGTGAGACCAACTATGCTGTATATGGGTTAGAGACTGTAATATAGGTGAGTGAGGAAAAGACAAGAGTCAGAGATGGAGGTAGCAGACATGAAGATATTGAGGTTCTCTTTAGGAGTGACAAGGATGGACAGGATTTGGAACGAGCATGTCAGAGGGACAGCTCAGGTTAGCAGTGTTAGGGACAGAGTCAGCAAGACCAGAATGAGATGGTTTGGAAATGTGCCTCTACACATGTGACAGGTGAAAGTTGAAGAAGAAAAAGTGTGTTGCTGAGTGGGGAAAATCTATCTATTGCACTTCTGTAATTTAGAATAGTAAAAATCTGTGTCTGCAATCAATCCTCTCATAATTAACTATATTTTTATGTTTTTAAACTTTTTTTTATTTAAATGTGTTTTTGTTTGTTTTTGCATTTTGTTATTTTAAAATAGCAAAAACTGTTAAGGATGCAGTGCATGCAAACTCCCACCACAAGATTAGCAGTTTTTTGTTTTTGTTGTTTGTTTGTTTTGTAAGTTTTGTAACTTAGAATAGAAAAAAACTGTGAGGGTGACATTTTTGTGACCTCTTCCCTAAAGCGCAACTGCCTTTTTGCAGGTTTAAAACTTAGAAGAGTACAAAAATGTGAAGGTGAAGTGAGGAGGACTCCACTGTTAATGCAATCATAATAAAATGCCAAAATGCATATTGACAAGCCACAAAGCTCCTGGGAGAATGTCCTTTGGACAGATGAGAAAAAAATGGAACTTTTTGGCAGGTCACATTAGCTCTATGTTCACAGATACAAAAATAAAGCATACAAAAAAAAGAACACTGTCCATACTGTGAAACGTGGAGGAGGCCCGATTATATTCTGGGGCTGCTTTGCTGCATCTGGCACAGGGTGTCTTAAATCTGTGCAGGGTACAATGAAATCTCAAGACTATCAAGGCATTCTGGAGAGAAAGCTTGGTCTCATTCGCAGGTCATGGGTCTTCAAACAGGATATTGACCCAAAACACACCTAAAATTCTGAAGTGGCCTTCTACTAGTCCTGATCTAAATCCTTCTGAACATCTGTGGAGGGAGCTGAAACATCCAGTCTGGAGAAGGCACCCTTCAAACCTGAGAACTGGAGCAGTTTGCTCACGAGAAGTGGGCCAAAATACCTGTTGACAGGTGCAGAAGTCTCATTGACAGACATTGACAGTTACAGAAATCGTTTGATTGCAGTGATTGCTTCAAAAGAAGCCACAATTCAATAGCAAAGTCAGATTTTCATTTACAGAAATGTTTTATTTATTATTACTTTTGTCAGTTTCAAGTTATTTCCATGGCCACTGTGGGCTTTTCTTGCATTAATAGAGAGGTACCAACAATTTTGTCCACGTGTGTAGTGCCTCAGCAGAACAATCTTTCAATTCAACCAAAATCCTCCTGCCCTGCATTTGAATTTTATGTCATAATAGTCATATGCTTGCAGATGACCTATGGCCACATCAGTAAGAAGGAACATGATAAGCTCAAGAAATACCAAACATAGAAAGAAGAGCTTGAAGTGTGAAAATGTGAAAGGTGAAGACAACAGTGGCCCCATTAGTAATGAGAACACTTGGGGCATTTATTTCTTTGCTATAAAGTTATTATATGTAGGAAACAGTTTTGCGCAAATAGGTGGGCTAAAAACAAAACAAAAACTAAGGGAATTTGTTGGGTTTTCTTTATTATTTAATTGTATTGTAAGGTCTTACACTGTACATTGTAAGGTGCCTTTTGTTTTATAGTGTTTTGGCACTACATAAATAAACTTGAAATTAATTGAGTCCAGTATCACTAATAACATATTAATGTGGGTTACACTATATATTTATAGTTAATGATCTAAGCCGCAAAAACACTATCAGCGAAAGGCAATGCAGCGAGGAGTACTCCCATTTATTTGTTCTGTTACTGTTTATTGAATATTCTTAGTTTCCTTAGCTACAAGACATGTTCAGACATGTCTAAGAATTATTTTCATGTTCTTTAATTTCCTTATAAATGTCTATTATACATTTGTTTCAGGTGCAGTGAAAGTCCCTCATGCTGTTCCTGAGATATTGTGCTGAATAGAATGGGATGCAACTGAGTGCAAAGGGACCCCTCTGAAGCTAGTAGCAAGTTGACCTCAGTGATGTCAGATTTATTTTTCTATTTTTTAACAACAAGCCAGGTCATTATAATTAATCTGATATTATGGATTTCATCATGTAACAGCTTATGTGGCTCAATGATCTCTGCAATCACTGACTCAACTTCAAATTTTTCTTTAGATTATATTCATCATGAATGACATCATTTTAGATATATTTTACCAAAATTAGCATGTAGAGAATCCCCTCACAGAGCATTTCTATTCAAAACAGTAATTGTGTTTTAAGATACATTACCTATGTATGTCAAGCTATGCCTCACTTCTTCCATCCAGCTGTATTTAGGTATCTATCCATTCTCTAAAGGTAAAAATAATACCTGTTCTGTTCACTACAATTACTTTTTCTTTTTTATTTTGTTTATATTGTTTTCTATCCAGGGTGGCATGGTGGTGCAGTGGTTAGCACTGTTGCCTCACTGATAAATTACACAGATCCTTACATTTCGAGTCCCCGCCTTGACCATGCCCCTCCCCCACCCTACTGTCTACTGCACGGCAAATTGGTCAACTGATGTAGCAGTTTGCTTTGATGCAGTGATGACCTGTGAGTGTCTGTTGCTCTGTTTGTAACTACAGGCGGAGTTACTTTGGTGTGCTCTGTGGCACAAATCCAGCGCTCCTTTTCTCATTCCCACACCTGCACCTTTGGATGACCACCATCAGTCCACATGCTCAACACACATGCAGCAGAGCAGCTAGCTGTGGAGAACTAAAGAAAATGGTAAGTTTTGAGTTATTGTACTAAATTCCCAATTTAATATTGTGCTGTTGAGTTTACTTGCATCTTGTTTGAATATTATAGTAGCAAGCTATGTGCAGCTAGTTTGGTCAGCCGCTAATAAGTGGAGTGCTTCAGTGTCAAGTATAGAAAGTATGAAGCAGAGCAACAACAATTAACTAGTAATTTATCAGTGACTGTGTTTTTTATTTTAAACCATCAATGTATAAATATATTTGATCAAATTGGCATTAATTTAATCTGACAAAAAACAGAAGCCTTTACCTTTACTCCACTACATTTATTTTAACAGCATTCTTATTTAAAAAAAATCTTGTAAACTAATAAAATGCAGCTGTACCATTTATTAACCCCTGCCACTAAATACGCTGATTAATCACCTTCACCCACTGCTGCACTGCACATATTTCTGTCAGAATTTGTCTGACTAATCTGAACCTGGCTTTTACATTTATATTATCAAAAACAGCAAATGCATTGCTCAACATACACTGTTTTCTTAGTGGAGTACTTTTACCACTACTTGCCTGTAGACAGATATTGAAATTCAGATAACATTATATTACCATGGATATTGTGGTAAAATAGTTTCTTTATCATTCTCTACTGAAATCAATGAGAGTGTTCTAGTCAATATCTTTCTCAGTTATGATATTATATGTTGGTGCTTTGATGAGAAATGCCAACAGGAAAATACTGAGAAACAGTGATTTTTTGTGGATAATGTAATACTGGTAATACTGAAGATACATTCAGAAAACCGATATTACAATAATGCAGCCTTCAAGACTAGAAAATTTAGTTTCAGACAATAACTAGCATCCCACACTATCATGTCACAATGTCAGTAACATCAACATACTGCTAAATTTAACTGCTGAAAATTTAAATATAGTGTAATCTGATTATGAAGTTTGACTGATGGTTCCACTTGTGCTGACAGGAGGAGGGTCCAAGCTTTGGATTCACTGGTGGCAGTGCTGAATGCACAGGTAAGAAAGAGGAGGTGGTTATGAGATTATAGTATAACATGGTCGTATTGTGTGGTTTGCACTAAGTAGTTTGTAGCATGCTGTCAAAGTATAAAGCTAAAACAGCCAAATTAAGAAAAAATGTGCTTAGTAGAGTAGTAGAAAAAGTAGAAAATCAGTTTAATGTAGCTCCCATCAATAATCCTCTTTTCTTTCTTTTAACACCCAATCCAAGTTCATATTTATTGAAGTTCATAACAGGCCAAACAAGGGGAAAATAATACATACGTGAATCTAATCTTAAGTTCAGTTTGAACTTCGATTAGATTAGAAACTAAAAAAAGTACTGTGCAAATTATGAGTAATTATGTTGTTGTATGAAATTAACTCATGTCATGTCATTTGATGTAGGTTTTGCAAAAATGGTGCCATGCTATTGGTTTATCACAAATGAAGAAACATAACTGAATTCACTATACATGTAACATTGCTTAAAGACTAAAAAAGCCTCAAGAAGGAATTGTCAATGAATTTTAAACCAAATTAACCTTTTGTTATTTTATTTGTAGTTGCTGATGTGACAGAGGGCTTTGACCTTGAACAAAACAAAGAGGTAAGAGTGTTAAACCAGTTGTGTACATGACCTTCGACCTAGAGAAGAAATCAAAACAATGTTACAGTGGCAATGTAACTGTTTCTGTGTGGACTGTCAAATGTCAAAGGAAGGAGTTTATTTAATGCACTGCAACCAATGAATCATGCCTGATGTGATACATCCTTGTACACTTTGCATTGTGTATTGGTTAAAAGTATTTTGCTATTAATGTCAAACTATGTACATCAAGTTGTGGCCTCTCTTTTGGCATGGAACCCAGGTCACTGTGCTGAGCAGAAGTGTATAAGGTAAAAGTCGTAGAGAAACGCTCCACTACAGGTAGAAGTACCCTATAAATGTTTTACTCAAGTAAAAGTGCTAATGTCAATTGTCAAAATTTTCTTTAAAGCACAAAAGTAAAATTAATTCACTAAAAATGTGATGCTTTTGATGACATCAATGTAAAAAGTTTGGTTTAAATTTGATTGAGAAATTCTCAAAGGTGAGAAATGTGTTGTTTTCTTACAGACAGTGGAACAACAACAGTAGTCAGTAACTGACTGATTTTAACCACCTTATGTAGTGACGGGGTAATCAATAGAAAATACATCTGCACTTTATTAATTTGCATACTGTATATTTGTATAAGAATCTAAAACTGCAAAAAGTAACTAGTACTGTTCAAATAAATGTAGTGGATTATATTAAATTGTGATAAGTGATAACAAACAACCAAGACATGACTGTTAGACTGTGTTGGCTGGTTTCTGACAGTAGATTCATACAATTTTCAATCACTACTTCAGCTGCTACTTGTACTATAACTGCTACCACTACCAATGGCAACTGTACAACTACTACTATACTGCCACTACTACTACTGCGGTTAATAGTTCTGATTTTTAAATGCTTGTCATTTGACAGTGCTCACAATTTTTAAATTTTTTTTTTTTTAAATTTAGCTTAACAGACAAATGCTTGGATACACGACGGAACAATCTATCAAGTTCTGAGGTCAGCGAGGATGAGTATATTTCTCTATCTGCTGAGGAAACAGAAATTAAAGAAGAAGAAGATGAAAGTTTAGCTGAAAAGAGCAAACGGCACAAGAGTAAGAAACGAAAAGTACAGGATACAGCTTCAGCCAACTCTTTAGAGGCAGATGTCCAACTACTCAAGAAAAAATGTATGACACATTTCCTTGGTGCAAGTGACAACAGAGAATCATCTTCATCTGATTCAGATGACACCAGAGAATCCTCTTCACTTGATAGTTCTGATGTGACGGTTATGATGCACAGTTTTACTGTGTGTTTTGCTCTAAGCCATTTGTAATCAAAACACAAAGGTAAAGCAGAAGTGGCCAAATTAGTTGCATTTCCTGTGGGGTCTAAAGAGAGACGCACACAGATGGGTTTACTGAGAAATCAAGGGAACCGTGCCAGTCCCAGACAGAGTGAATGCACAATTTTGGAAACTGGTACAAGGCATGCGTGATGATGTAGTAACACGTGCTGTCTGTAAAGAGAAATCCATACTGAAATTCGGTGAGCATCTCTTCAATAAGCATGGCCATGATGTCACTAAACATGATTATATTAGACAGAAGATGCATGAGATAAGACGACTAGTGGTCCAAGGACAGAAAAATGGCAAGTTGAAGACAGTGTTAGATTTCTTTGTACCAACTAATTTCCCCCATGTAATTGAGGTTGTAAAAATGTGGCTGGCTTGAATGAGGAAACAAACACACACAAAACACCATCTTAGACATAGAAGTTAGGCCAGAACCAAATAGCACGATATTGAATGTGAAGCAACGATCTCTGGTGATGAGAATGCCATTCACAATGTGTGGGTGTTCAAGCAAATCTGTGACAATAAATGGACTGAGTGTGTGTCATTGATGGCTCTCAGGATCTCGAGTGAGGCAAAATGAAATGCTCCACAACTTCTTCCCTTTACTGAAGATGTAAAGAAGATGCACCAGTATCTGAACATACAAAGAAAGGAGTTCCAAACAAAACGAAGAACCAAGTAAGAAGCACTGGGCAGAACTTGCAAAAATCACACTTGTGTGACGTCATACTCTTTAACCGTAAAAGAGAAGCTAAGGTATCCAAGATGTCTCTTAATGCTTTTGCTTTGAGAGATACTTCTTCAACTCAGCCAGATGTAGAACTTGCTTTATCAGACCTGCAAAAGAAGCTATACAGACACTGTGGACGAAAGGTCTCCATTCTCCTCACACCTGATATGCTGGCTTTGATGGAGTTACTTGTAAAGACTTGTAGAAACTGAGAAGTGCTGGATGAGAATCCATTTATGTTTGGGAGACCACAAACATTGAGTCACTTCAGAGGCTAAGGCTTATGTCTAAGGTGCTCAACTTGAAGGATAATGAAATGGATGACCTTGCAGACTTCCTTGGCCATGACATCAGAGTGCATCGTCAGTATTACAGACTGCCTGAAGGGACACTGCAGCTGGCAAAAATAAGTAAAGTTTTTATGGCCTTGGAACGAGGACAGCTGTTTAATTTAAAGAAAGGAACCTTGATGAGATCAGCATCATTTGAACATTAAGTAATAAAAACTACACAACGACAATACATAAAACACAGTACAAGAATAACATACAGTATAGACAATAATAACAACAAAACACACTGAAAAACTTGAATGGAAAGTGACTTAGTTACATAGTGTTAAATTGTCAGAGTGGACACTGACTCTCCGTCAGTGAATCATTGTATAGGCAGATGGCTGTTGGCACAAATGACTTCCTGTACCTCTCCTTGTCACAGCGGAGCTGAAGAAGTCTCTGACTAAAGCTGCTTTGCTGTTTGACAAGTAGGCTACGGAGAGGATGTGAGCTGTTCTCCATGATGCTCAGCAGTTTGTGCAGCATCCTCCTCTCCACCACCTTCTCTAAAGGTTCAAGAGAAGTCCCCAGCACAGAGCCAGCTTTCCTGATCAGTTTATTCAGTTTCTTAGTGTCGCTGGCTCTGATGCTGCTGC
>OMLM01018857.1:0-13447 GCA_900302695.1 Helostoma temminkii | reverse complement strand
TAGTTCATTCAGAGATTTCCTCACTAGCAGACGCAAAACTGCTCAGATGAAGTGAGTGAGAGGGAAATGTGAGCAGGTGAGTAACACAGAGTCAGAAAGGGTGAGAGTTTCATCTGACTCTCACAGTTACATACACATGTATGCACACACACACACACACACACACACACACACACACACACATACACACACACACACTCCCTGCTTTTTACCAGTTTCAAAGACATTTGAGACTGTGAATTGTACTTGACTTATACTTGACTTGTACCTCGATTTATCCAGCCTATAAATTAATGTATATCATAATTGTGGTCTTTGGTAAACTTCAGGTGTGATGCAATGTTTCTTTGAGAGAGAATTAGCAACACTATGTACTCAAAAAAGAGAGAACAACAAACCAACATGAAACGTCCCAGCGGTGAAGTGCGTGTGACTTGACTTTATTAACTGCTTCCCTAAAGAATACAGCACCCATGCAGGTCAACAACTGCGACAATAAGTCAGGACTTATTTTGATAGTATTGCATGCTAACCTGTGATGTGATGTGGGTTAGAATGTCCTGCATTTGGTCCTTGCTCCAGGGAGGTGCTGTAACCTTACTATCCCTATTCCAAAGGTTCTGTTCTGTAGCAACTTGACCCTTTCTTGACTTGATGTTGCTGGAGTGTCTGAGAATACAGCATCTCAGTACATTCTAAACCCAGCAACACACTGAGACAGAAACTGGTCAACCCCAAGGACAAAACACCCAGACACAAACAAAGCAATGTAGTATATGCAGTCCAGTGTAGTAAAGAATGTACAGATTTGTACAGAGACTAAACAAAAGCTTCATAAATGCATGGCACAGCACAGGAGAGTCAACTTGCAAGACAAGGACCATTCCTTTGAAGACAGTAATGTTCTGTTTTAGACACAGAGGACAATTGGTTTAAATAAGGTGTCCTAAAAGCTGTTCATTGCAGGATAGAATGACCATTGTTAAATCTATGAGGTGCTTTATAGCATCTATCACCAATTTACAATTTTTACAATTTACAGTTCTTTCATCACTACCCAGGTGGTTTCACAGTGGTTCAAACCTGATTTCCTGGTCATAGTGATACACATGAAAGCCAGGAAGACCTGCATACACAGGACAGAACCTTTGGGATAACTATGACCTGGATGAACCTCCACAGACACCATCTCTAGCAAATCTGCTGCATGTCAGAGGGACACTTGACTCTTGTTCAGACACATTTCCAGTGACAGACACTGCAATTGCAGGCTTATTTAGGTCTACAGGTTATGAGACTCTCTTTTAAGACTTTTAAGACTCTCCGGTCTAGAACTGGATATGTGATTTCTTCTAACAGTACGTACACACAATTTGAATCTAAGAGTTCTACTGCAAACTTGGTAGAAGGGGCCATGTTAACAGTGGGGACACTACATCTCACTTTCCTGGATGCTGGAATGGGGCTGATACTGAGGTTGGCTCTGTGTACCCTGTTTGTTGTGCCACACTCAACTGGCTCCACTGTGTATGGGTAACCCTGACCCTCAAAAACTTTGTATATAGTAGGACCCCAGGCATCTTGAATTTAGTTTTTACCCTCTGGCCAGTTACGTAGGTAAACTATATGGCCAACCTCATCATGCTCAAGTCTCTCTGGTGCCTTCTGTTCTGCATACAGCCTTGCTCTGCCCCTAAACTCACCTGATGGACCACAAATCAGTCCTTTTTCCTATCTAGCACTTGTACCTGTCCCAGCTAAGCATCTACTGGAAGGTGTAGGTGCACTCCAAATGTGAGGTAATATAGTGACTGGGTCACAGGTTTTGGTACTTTTCAGAAAAAGCTGTAGTAAAGCCAGGTGTACTGGATGAATGACCCCTGGGAACCAGCGGGGGATATGGACCGTCTGGAGGTGAGTGTCAGCATCTGCAAAGAGAGGAGAACTTAATGGAGGATCGGCTGGTACGTATACTGTGGCCAAGGTAAGTGTGTTACTCACTCCTGAGTTGAGGTCTGATGTTGAAAGGCGGCAGGTAGGTGGCATACTGGAGTGTAGAGGAGCAGGAGTTTCCAGGACCAGCAGGTAGGTGACTGCAGATGGTGAATGTTCCAGGAGTAGCAAGTGAGTGACAAGCAGACAGGAGATTATGTGGGTGTTCCAGGAGTTGCAGGTGAGTGACAGACTGACAGAAGGTATGATGGATGTTCCAAGAGTTGCAGTTAGGTGGCAATCTGTCAGACTGAAATGAGTAATCTATGGCTAATAAAGATTACAAAGATGGAGGAGCAAGGGGTGACTTCCTCTAATATGGCAGCCTCCACGAAGATGAGTAGTAGTAAAAATAAGTCTGTCCAGTACTGCAACAGGAGTGCTTGAATATACAGAGGGCGATTAGTATTTGAGCAGGTGAAATAACTTGGAACTGGGAAGGTGGCTGAAGTTGGTGACGGTGTCCAGAGTAGGAAGGTGGGTATAGTCTGATAAAGCAGAATTTAGTCCACAAAAAAAAAACACATGGGGTCTCTAAAGCCAGCCCACGGTCATACACAGAATAACTTCAGTCACACAGTTCTTTATCCAAAGCTTAGGTCAGGGTAACACTCCAGGTCATGCACAGGGTCATATCAGGCAGGTAGCAGGTAGAGGTGGAAATCACAGGCGGGTTCAGGTGACACTGAGTCAGGTACAGAAATAAACAGATCAGCATTAGTAACTTACAGTGTTGGTTGGTTCAGGGATGAAGACAGGGCACAGGTCAGGCCGGTAAACAGGTTGAATGCCGGTAGAGACGGTCAGTAGCACATTGCTGTCAGTGAAAGTAAGGCAACTATCTGGCAAGGGGCGGAGACTAATGGACCTGCTTAAATAGGGGTGAACACAGGTGGACAGAGTACAGAAACAGCTCTGGTGAAGGTCACTAATGATCTTCTGTTAGCTTGTTATTAACGATTTTCTCTCTGTTCTTGTCTTGTTAGATCTCAGTGCTGTTTTTGACACTATAGATCACAACATTTTATTACACAGACTGGAACCTGTCATCGGTAATAAATTAACAGCATTAGGTTGGTTTAAATCTTATCTGTCAGATAGATTCCAATTTGTTCATATTAATGATGAGTCTTCCACGCATACAAAAGTTAGTTACAGAGTCCCACAGGGTTCTGTGCTTGGACAGACACTTTTCACTTTATACATGTCTCCTTTAGGCAGCATTATAAGGAAACACTCTATAAACCTCCATTGCTATGCAGATGACACTCAGCTATATTTAGCCTTTAAACCAAATGGAACAAATCAAGTAGTCAAACTTCAAGAATCTTTAAAAGACATAAAGGCCTGGATGTCCTGCAATTTTCTACTTCTAAATTCAGACAAGACAGAGGTTATTGTATCTGGGCCCAGAAACCTTAGAGATACAATGTCTAATCATATAGAGTTCATAGAGTTATCTTTGACCAGGATATCTCCTTTAACTCATATATAAAAGAAATCTCTAGAACTGCCTTCTTTTATCTGAGGAATATCTCTAAAATTAAAAGCATCCTGTCTCAAAGTAATGCTGAAAAATTAGTCCATGCATTTGTTACTTCTAGATTGGACTACTGTAATTCCCTACTAATAGTCTCCTTAAAAAGCCTCCAGCTGATTCAAAATGCTGCAGCCAGAGTTCTGACTGGAATAAGTAAGTGAGATCATATTTCTCCTACATTAGCTTTCCTCCATTGGCTCCCTGTAAAATCTAGGATAGAATTTAAAATCCTTTTTGTCACATATAAAGCAGAAGTATGGTAGTAGTACCATATCATCCCAATGGAACACTTAGCTCTCAGAGTGCAGGTCTACTTGTGGTTCCCATAGTTTCCAAATGTAGAATGGAGAAGAGCCTTTAGCTATCAAGCTCCTCTGCTCCTTCTTGTCATTGTCTTTTGTGTACGTTTCCCTGAAACACTGTCCAACCTGCCTCTTATCTCACCCAGTTATGCTCACCTTTGTTCCTGCCGAGCCTCCAGAGCCACCACTAACTATTTTTTGTTCCATCCAGTTAAATCACCTTCATTCCTGCAGGTCCTCTGGGGTTGTCTCACCTCCAGTGTTCTCCTGGAATAAGACAGGTTAGTAGACATAAAAAGGAGGAACGGGGCAGAAATCCTTCTAGAAATTAATGTCCAAATAAAATACAGTAAACCTCACAGTAAGATTCAAAACAAATCTAAAACCTATGTTAGTTCAGTTCAAATAGAACCCACAATCTCCTGTTCACCATCACATATCCAGAACACTATCTTTATTCAAAGTCAGCATCTTAATAATTGAAAAGGGAACTAATTCTTTATTAATATCCCAATGCAAATCCTTGAGTAGTCAGCAGTAATACATAAACATTATCAACTTGTAAGTGTAGGATGCACACACCTGATCCAGGCAATCAGCAGTTGGAAAACAGGCAGGACAGTGTGCCTTGAGGACCAGGGTTGAGAACCATGCACCTACACAACCACAATCATCATACACAACCACAACAGGTTGCTGAAAAGTCTGTGCCCCTCAGCTATGTGGTGTACTACAGCACATCTTCAACCTAAGCCTGCATCTGCAGAGGGTACCTCAGGAGTGGAAATGTCTGGTACCACTTCAGAAGAGGTCACGACCCAGTCCTCAATGACTACAGACCGGTGGCCTTGTAGTGGACGACCATCATCCACCTGCTTCACCACACCTACACCCACCTGGACAAACCAAGGGCCTCAGTGAGGATTATGTTTTCTGATGCATTCAACGCCATCCAGCCTGGACTGCTTGGTTAGAAATTAAAAAAGCTGCAGGTAGATACCTCTATGGTTTGGTGGACAATGGCGACCTCACTGACCGCCCCCAGTATGTCCGCCTGCAGAACTGTGTGTCTGAAACTGTAGTCTGCAACACAGGAGAACTTGCACCACAACATAATGTGCATATTTTTGAGTTTTATGTGATCGGTGAAATTATAATGTTGGAATTACGGTTGGCTGTTATAAAACTAATTGCAGACTAGTCCCAAAGAGTTTTTACAAAGGAACCCAAAGGAATTATACGAAAGAAACCACAATAATTACAGCACAGCAAAAGTAGTTTTGTACTAACAGTACAGACTTATGGTGTTATCCTTTTGTCATTTTTAAGTCTGTCTTTTTCAGTCATTTGTGGAGATTTGTTTAATCCCTGGATTAATTTAATTACTGATGTAATTAACTTTTATTTTTACTATGTAGTATCTTTGAAATAAGTAACGCTAGATTAACATTGCTTGTGGAAGAAAAGGCCATGTTAAGACAGTGGAACCAAAAGTATAAATCAAGTAGAACAATAATTTATTTTGTTTAAATAAAGCTGTTATTTGTGTATAAAATGCATAATGTCAACTATATTCATGTTACTTTAATAATGACTCTACATTGTAAGCATACATATGCAGTTAATTAAAATTATTTTTGGCTTTGTTCAATGTGTAATCGAGATTCTAATTATAAATTCTGAATTTTAGATTTGCCTGTTCATCTAAGTTCATCTAATGGATGCAGAACTCTCAAATGTAGTAAGTGTTTATTTATTGTTTCCTAATCCAAGTCTCTGCAATAGCTATAGAAGGTACACCGGAACATTTGCTGCAAGAAACATGAATGAGCTAACCATTTCAGAATTAAGTCATTTTATAATGGTAACTAGTGCTGACCAGTAATGCCTGCATCTCTCTTCATAGGCTTTGAATGTGGAGGTGCAAACAGTGTTCTGAAACAGCATCAACTAGGTCCCAATTATTAAGGCACCACAAATGAAAGCATGGCCATTTTGGTCAGCGACATATCCATGCATATGTTATTAATGCCCTTGCTCATTCAAACATGGAATGCTCTTAAAAGTAATTCAAGTCTATTTCATGTGGATGGTTTACATGTAAAAAGTGCAGATAAGGTTTACATGCTCTTTGTGCCCCAAAAGTGTTTTATCATCCAGTACTTTTCACATATTAACAACCACCCGAAGTGATATGAAACAGTGATTTGTATGTTTCAGAACTGTTCTTTTCAGACAAACATATATGCTACATTCATTTTAAAGTTGGGGTTGTTAAAGGTAGTGATGCAAGTTATGAGGATCAGTTAACTGAAGAGCCATCAGCTGATATTGAAGAAATTGCTTCTGATTTAGGTTGTCAAAGTTTGCTAGACTATTACACAGAAAATTAAAACCTGCAAGACACAATAAATCAAAATTGGCATCTGTCTTCTAGAAATTAGAAGTTTTGTCACATATGCCAAGTTGACAAGTTACTGGCAGATTTGCACTTTTTTTTTAAATTTTAACTGCAGTGCCTCTGTCAGCCAGTTCAGCTATTGATGTTTTCAAAAAACATGACATCCAGATTGATCAGTTGGTAATTAATGAGCTGTGTCATGCCATTTCTAATGATAATCCATTAGGTAAAGCTTTAGCTAAAGATGGTGCATTGGGTCCAGCTTTTAAACGACACCAGTATTATAAGGCACATTTTAAGGTTGTGGAACCTGTTTAGTATGTACTAGAGGCAAGGTCTAACAAAACCTTTCAGTATGTTACCTTACTAAGGTCTCTAAAACAGCTAATCCATCGTAATTATGTAGTTGATTATTATAATGTAACCCATTCTGCAAATATTAACCAGTATGTGCCTTTTCAGGATGGTGACCACTACGAAAACAATGCTTTTCTTTCAGGCAGTAATTTACTTCTTTTCTGTGTTTGTACATAGATGACTTTAAAGTTTGCAATTCAGTGGGAACCTCACTCACAGTTTATTGGATTTTAGGTAATTTTGCCCCTGGTAGCAGTTCAGCTCTATCGTCTATCTACCTAGCCGGGAACATACATCACCGTGCTTCCAGTCTCCTCCCACTCTCCGCAGCTCCACCAACTCTTGCTCGAAAACACTTCCGGAATTATGTAGACTCCCCTAGCTGTCTTCGTCTCACCCAACCACTGCTCCCCTCTGGTTCATAACCTCACTACACTCCAGCCGGCTTCTATCCTTCCACGCCGCACCTCTACCCTCCTGCAGTGAGTTAAGTTGCATTATATATCGTTAACCCATCCGTTCCAGCAATAATCCTGTCCCTCTTTTCAGACCGCCATACTCACCGGAACTACTGCCAAACCGACTGATGCTCCACTGATCCTGACCACCACACTGCACTATTCATTAATTGCAATAAATTATCTCTTTATTCTACTCTCTGCCTCTGACTGATTCCTAGTATGGAGCCCACATCTGAATCCGTGACACTTTCTGGGATACCAGATTCAGTGGACAATCTTAAAGAAGAAATCAGGAGACACTTTGGCTTGTCGGGAAATTTCAGGTTGCAGTATCGAGACACTGAATTTGACAATGAGTTTGTGAACTTGACATCAACTTCAGAAATCAAGGACAAGAGCTCAGTTAAAGTTATTTACTTGCCAGATGAGCAGCTATTAAGTTACACAAGGGATGGATGATAGTTCTTCATTATCCTCAGAAGCAGATACTGATATTCGTACTTCCCCAGAATCTACATCCTCAGGTTCCTCCCTTAGATCACAGCCATGGCCCCAAATATTTCAAATACCTCAGTTCAGCTATGATGTAGAGATTCAGTTATAAAAGGCCAACAGAACTTTCCACAACAATGGCACTTTTCTGAATCCAACTATGAACTCTTCTGTGTATTCTGGAGGCAAATGTGAGGCCATCTGTCCAACAGCTAAAGATGGGTCAAAATTGGATCATGTAACAATGATCAGAATAGTGGAAAAGTAAAGGAATCAAGGTTTTGGAATTGTCTAGTCAAAGTCCAGACCTCAACCCGAGGCGAGCATAAGCAATCATCCAAAAACCTCAACGAACTCAAGCGATGTTGAAGACTGTCTGCTCATACAGTTACTTTAGATGATGTAGCACTGGCGTCTAGCACTACTGTGTGGAAGCTCTTTGTTGTCTTTGACCAGGATATGACCAGGAACGCTTTAGAACTTTTTTCACCTGTGGAATATCACTAAAATTAGAAGCATCTTTTTTCAAAGTGACATCAAAAAACTACTCCATACATTTGTTACTTCTAGACTGGACTACTGTAATTCCTTATAAACAAGATGTCCCAGTACCTCCTTAAAAAGTATCCAGTCGATCCAAAATGCTGCAGCCACAAAAGTTGCATGACAAACATCAAGAGAAGTTAAGCAAGCAACAATTTTTGAGGCAAACACATAGTTACTAAGTTACTAAGCCTACCCATGTTTATTTATTACCTAAACCTACCCTAGACATCTTTAGACCTAATCCCAATCAAATTGCTTTGTTGTCCAGTGTTTTTGATCATTCAGGGTGAAAATAAGCATTACACCAGGTGCCATTTTGGGTCCTATAGTCAGTAGCAGTACACCTGCTTTGTACGTGAGGGCACTCTTATGACTAACAGCCACTCTAGTTGTATAAGAGAGTTGGAACAAACAGCCTACATGAGCGTTAAAGTTGGAGGACTTGGTGATAGATATGTCTAATATATGTAGCTCTTTGATGTACTAAACCTGTAAATCCTTTTTGGGATTAATTGCCTCTGTGAGCTGCATTGGGACCACCACAAATGTAAATGAGTTACTGTACAAGAAGAGCAGTTCATGAATGTAGATGGGCATTGAAGGGTCAGCTGGCTGTGGCAGATGAGAGAGTGATGCAAGAGATGGAATACAGTCTTGACCAACATGGAATCCTGGATGGCACAGACAAAGTGGTGAGTAAATGTTCCAGTTGCCATTGGCTGTAAGAGCAGAATGAAATGAATAAATGTGTCTTATGTTTCACAGGTGCTGGACTACAGTGGAGTTAGCAGCACTCATAAGACACAAAATCCAGTTTTTGGCTTAGCCCATTGAAAATCCAGACCAATAGAGATTCAATTCAATTCAATTCAACTTTATTTATATAGCGCCAAATCACAACAAAAGTCATCTCAAGGCACTTTACAATGTAAGGTTTAAGACCTTACAATACCAATAGAGATGATGTGGAATGACCTCCAGAGCAGTTCACACATGCTGTTGAAGTAAGAAAATGACTGAGCCGAGCAAGTTAAGTACAGTATAAGTACATATTTAAGAGTAACATGGGTTGTTTGTAACACTAAATGTTGCTAGGCCAATTTAGGAATTTATGTGTTTGTGGTGATTAGTTTATAATTATATTTAGATTTAGATTTTGATTTAGTTAGTCCACTTGATGTGAATTTTGTCCAGTGAGGAAAAGTCATGTCAAGCGAACTGATCATCTTCACAGTGAAAAAGAAACAGAATTTGAGCAGATATGCTATATCTGTCTAAATGTTGAAATAACATTGGTCAAAATTTATTCAAAATATGAATAATGTTTAGTCAAAATCCCTTTTCACTATACATGTCTCCCCTAGGCAGCATTACTAGGAAACACTCAATAAATTTCAATTGCTATGCAGATGTCACTCAGCTATATTTAGACATGACATCTAGCGGCTGTGGCTTGGAGGTTGAGCAGTCATCTACCAGTCATAAGATTGGTGGTTCGATTCCTGGCTCCTCCAGTCATATATCGAAGTGTCCTTGGGCAAGGCACTGAACCCCAAGTTGCCCCTGAGTCAGGTCAGCTGCATGGCAGCTCTGCCATCGGTGTGTGAATGTGTGTGTGCTTGTGTGAGCGAATGGGTGAATGAGAAGCAGTATAAAAGCGCTTTGAGTACCAGTAAGGTAGAAAAGCTCTATATAAGTGCAGACCATTTACATCAGATGAACCTCAGAGATATGATCTGTAATCATATAGTCACTCTAGATGAATCATCTAGTACTAGCTTGAGTTATCTTTGACCAGGATAGCTCCTTTAACTCATATATTAAAGAAATCTCTAGAACTGCCTTCTTCCATCTGAGGAATGTTGCTAAAATTAGAAGCATCAACTCAAAGTGATGCTGAAGAACTAGTCCATTTGTTACTTCTATACTGGACTACCGTAATTCCATACTAGGTCCCAGTAACTCCTTAAAAAGCTTCCAGGTAATCTAAAAAGCTGCAACCACAGATATAATTTGAATTAATGGAAGGGATCATCTTTCTCCTATATTAGCTCCCCTCCATTGGCTCCCTGTAAAATCATCCGATGTCATCCCAGCAGAACTCTTCGCTCTCAGAATGCAGGTCTACTTGTGGTTCCCAGAGTCTCCAAATGTACAATGGTCAGCAGCTCCCAGTTCAGGTTCAGGAAGCAGACACTGTCTCTACTTTTAAGACTAGGCTAAAACTAAAACTTTCATTTTTGAGAAAGTTTATAGTTAGAGCTGGTTCAGGCAACTCTAAAGCAGCTCTTAGTTATACTAGTATAGATTTACACTGCTGGGGGAGCTCCCTTGATACACTGAGCTCCTCTTCTCTCCTTTGTGGCTTTATGTCTCTTCTCTCCCATTGTTGTCTTCACCTCCTCTTTTTCTCTCTCTCTCTCTCTCTCTGTCCCTCTCCCTCTCTCACTCTTTCTCTATCCCCAGCCTTAGAGCTGTATGTTCCTGGAGTGCAGTTGCTGGAGCATCCAACCCTTCTAAGCATTTTGTTGTTGCTTTGTGTGTTTTGTGACTTTGTTCTTTTCTTTCTTTGTTTGTTCCTTTCCACTCGCCCCAGCCTGGTGGAGGTTTTCTATATAATTCCATATATGTTGTATTGTTAAATTCTGTACGGTCTTAAACCTTACATAAAGTGCCTTAAGATGACTTTTTTGTGAATTGGTGGTAAATAAATAAACTCAAGTCAACTCAAGTCAAATAACAACCAAATCTAGAGGAATCAATTCACAATCATACAATTTAAATTGCTATAAACCTTAATGTGGCTTAGGTGCTATTGTTTTTTGGCTTTCACAGTCAGCTTGCCTGACATATACTCTTCGCCCTCCTCTGTCTTTAGATGCACTTTTAATATGTTTGAATCCAACTTCTGCCATCCTGGCAGACTGGCCACCTGTTATGCAAAGTGCATTGCTTTCTGATTCTAATTAAATAGCGTAGTGTTAAGTAGTGTAAGTGTAAACAAACTTAATTGTCATCATATCAATAAAATAAACTTTTTAGTACTACACAGCATACTGTAACATGGTGGGTCTTTACCTTTTTTTGGAGTCTGGTGCATTTTTAGGTTAAAAATAAACAAACTCATACTACTGGTCATTTTATAAGGTACATCTCTACAATCTAATACAATCTAGTATAGCAGCTCTGCCATGAATTTTACTTTTATAAGGTTATAATTTCTCAGATTTTGTTAAAAAGGTGATAATTTTACTGCGTTTCATCAGTAATTGTTGTACAAGGTGCACATTAAGCTATAAACTGATAAACTGAACCGATAAAAGAAAATGTAAGAGCACTTTCAATGAAAGCTCAGTGGAACATCCATCCATCCATCCATTTTCTGAACCGCTTAGTCACCGTAGGGGTCTTGGGTGTGCCGGAGCCTGTCGCAGCTATCATACGGGCAAAGGGCGGGGTACACCCTGGACAGGTTGCCAGTCTATCACAGGGCCAAATATAGACAAACAACCATTATAGATAAACAACTATTTACACTCTCACTCACACCTATGGGCAATTTAGACTCCCCAATTAACCTGACTGCATGTCTTTGGACTGTGGGAGGAAGCCGGAGTGCCCGGAGAGAACCTACGCAAACACGGGTAGAACATGCAAACTCCACACAGAAAGACCCTGGCCGACCCTGGGAATGCTGTGAAGCGACAGTGCTACCCACTGCACCACCGTGCCCCTCAGTGGAACAATGTCATAAAATTATATCAACCTGAAACTTGTTCAGCCTTCATAGTCTGAAAAGACCTTGTTGCATGTTTGTATTTTGCGCAATTGGCAGTTTGTTATGGTGCTCGAGTATTAATGAGACTCAACTGTTTCTACAATGTGGTCATTTATTACAGTGCTGAGAGAACCTGCAGCATTTAAGTTTAATTTAATTCACATATTAGTTGTGGTTACATTCAACTCAAGGAAGGTTTTCCATCAGCTGGGGCTAGATGGTGTTAAATGCTGATAAGCAATACGCATATAACACACCTAGCATGATTTCCACTCTCTTCCAAGATGAAACTAAGGAGAGTTAGGGTGGCATCCTGCACCCCCCTATTCGTTCTATAGACAATCTACAAAAGGTCCAAAAGGGGAGCTGCGATTATTAATTTGTGATTTGAAATTAATTTCTCAAATTATTTTCTTCTTCTTGTCCTTGTCATTTAGTCCAACCATGGTCAGATATTAGGTTTAGTCCTTGTTAAGTTGTGTGAAGCTGTCTCAAAGCTATCTATTAGAACATGTGCATGTAGCACTTAGATATAAAGGAGGTGATCAGAACACATGGAGAACAGGAAAAAGAGTTTTCTGGTTGAACCACCCAATCACCAGTTCTCTACTGAAGCAGAAATGCCCTAAAAATAAATGCATTTTCTCTGGGTATAAAAATACCACCAGACATAATCTCAGTTTCAGGGTAATGGCTTCCTTATCCAGGCTCTCTGTAGCCAGGAATTAAAGTGAAATACAGTAAAGACATGTTCAAACTTAAAACCTCTGGACATGCACACACACACACACACACACACACACACACACACAGTCATGTATCACTATGCTTGTGAGGACATAATGCATTCTCTAGCCCCTAACTCTAACCTTAACCATCGCAACTAAATGCCTCTGCCTCTCTGTATGTATGTAGCTAAACTTCAAACTAACTCCAAACAAGTTCATTTTACTATCCTTGTTAATTCTCCATAAACATATTACATTCCCTGGCCCAGGGGAAGGCAACCCTGGTCCTAGAGAGCTGCTCTCTAGCACCAGTTGCCTAACCTTGCTGTAGCCCTTAACCCTATTGTAAACATAATTGTGAAGTTAAACCTAAAACCTTAACTTTAACTCTCAAACAGTCTTTCAGCTGTGTTTGGGCTAGTAAAATGTCATTTTGAAAGGAAGAATAATAACAGCCACATATTACATGCACAGGAAAACCTCAAAACAAGTCTGAGTTATACACAATGAATTTTTCACCCCACACACTGGCAACAATAACACAATAAAAAACATTTAATGGAAAGGTAATTATTTGTGCAGCAGCACTTTGGTGCTAAACCAACCTTAGGCATTTTCTGTCCAACAAGCCTGACATATTAATAAAACTCCTACAACCGCTGGCTGTAGTTTATTTCTCCTTTATTGGTCTTTGATGTGCATGTTACTCAAACGTTGTAATCAATTACTCATTGCACATTATCTACTGGAAAGATTATTACATTACTTTTATAATTACTAAAGAGCAGAAATAAATTATAATATTACTAATTACTTTTGGGGCAGTGCAAAACTGGAAGGGTTGTGTCCG
>OMLM01018855.1:0-14467 GCA_900302695.1 Helostoma temminkii | reverse complement strand
GACCACAACAACAACAGAAGGGACCACAACAACAACAGACGGGACTACAACAACAGATGCAACTACATCAACAACAGAAGGGACTTCAACAACAGAAGCCACAACAACAATGACAGATGGGACAACAACAACAACAGAAGGGACCACAACATCAACAGAAGGGACTACAACAACAACAGATGGGACAACAACAACAGAAGGTACTACAACAACAACAGAGGCGACTACAACAACAACAGAAGGAACAACAACAACAGATGTGACCACAAAAACAACAGAAGTGACTACAACACCAGAAGGGACTACAACAACAGATGCCACAACTACAACAACAACAGAAGGAACAACAACAACAGATGTGACCACAACAACAACAGAAGGGACCACAACAACAACAGAAAGAACTACAATAACAACAGATGTAACTACTACAACAACAGAAACAACTACAAAAACAACAGAAGCGACTACTACAACAACGGAAGGGACTTCAACAATGACAGAAGGGACTACAACAACAACAGAAGGAACTACAACTACAACAACAGCTGTGCCTACGACAACAACGGATGCGACTACGACAACAACGGATGCAACTACAACAACAATAGGTGGGACTATGACAACAACAGATGGGACTACGACAACAACACAAGCAACCACGACAACAACAACAGATGTGACCACAAGAACAGAAGCGACTACAACAACAAGAAATGCTATCACTACAACATCACATGCAACAACACCAGGTCCTATAACTACAAAGCCTTCAGGTACCACCATTGTCTGAGCGTGTCTCTCTGTGTCTGTGTCTCAGTGCCTCCATCAGTGTCGAAAATCTGTTATTTCTTCAGTTCATTGATTGTAGATGTGTGTGTGTGTGTTTGTGTGTGGGGGGGTTTCTAACCTCAAAGGTCCTTGTGATTCCAAGCCATGTGGCCGCGGGAGCACTTGTCAGCCACGTGCTGATACCTATGATTGCTTGTGTTTGCCTGGTGAGGTCTACAACTATCTCAGCAAAACTTGCGAGAATGGTAAGTATTAGCCTGCCTTCGTGAGATTATTATTCCTTTAAAAAGTTAATTATTCCATTAAATAGTCAGTTAATAACCCCACTTTAATTTACACCTTAATTTACAAGTCAAAAGCTTAGATGCACATAGAAATTTACTTAGTTTTGTTGGAAAAGCAGGCATGACATTATGACCATATGTACAATCTAATGGTATCAATACAACAGCTCTGCCATGAATTCCACATTTATAGTTATAATTTTTCAGTTTTTAAAATGAAACTGTCAAAAATGTGATAATTCTTTTACATTGCATTATTAATGTCATAGTGGGCAGTGGAGTCGTATTGGAGTATGTTATGTTAAGAGGTGTCTCTAAAAATGAAATCATTTTTATTAATACTAAACTATCCAGCTGCTGGGAGTAGCTACATATTTAACTGACTGATGCAAGAAGACGCAAGAGCAAAAATAATCATATTTTACAGGTTGTAGCACTGTTCATTTAAATAAATGTTAAGTTAAAATTGTATTTTCCTTTTTAGCTAAAGTTTTCCCTGGAGACCTGAAAATACCTAGATTGCAATTTAATGCAGGAATGCTGGACAAGACATCACAAGAATTTAGAAACGT
Organism: Helostoma temminkii; assembly: GCA_900302695.1. NCBI lineage: Eukaryota > Metazoa > Chordata > Actinopteri > Anabantiformes > Helostomatidae > Helostoma > Helostoma temminkii. The sequence goes on along the minus strand of OMLM01018855.1, from coordinate 12,819 downwards.
CTCAATAGAAATTAATAATACGGTAAGCAGTCTTGTAGGTTGGAACACAAGGCATATGTGAATAATCTCATAAGTGAGACTTTGCATTGTCAGTCACATGACAACCTTATTTAAGTGGTATTTTATTTCCAAAATGCAGCTGTCAAATGTTTTCAAGAAACCTGGCTACTCAAGAACAATTGTGCTTGACCTCCAGTAAGTCTCAGAGTGACAACACTGTTTACCATCATTCACGTTAATTTACAGCACATTGCACATAATAATTGCAGTATATAATGATTCGTCAATGTGATTTTTTTGTTTTGCAGACAACTTTCACTTAACAAATTTGGGTCAAGGGCCAACTTCGGGGTCAGAGCATCTGTAGATATAATCTTCAACCTAAATTCTGACATCACAACAATCGACATTGAAGAAGATATCAAAAATGCCAGTATGTCTAATGAGACTATACTGTCAGATGTAATTTTTTATGGTGAGTTAATTGCACATATCTACTACATACATCTAAGCTTTATCTAGTTTGAATACCAAATATTATTTTAAAAAAAGAACTTTGTTTTCAGGTAGAACATGAAATGAATAAAAAATAAATGATTCAGTTTGAATATGCTAGCTGTGTATACAATATTGTGTTTTTTATAATTCATTAGTTTTAAAGGTTAGGTTTAATTTTGTCATAACAAACAATTATGGTTCACAGTTACGGCTGTAAAATTTAGCAGTGATTACTTTGTGTTGTGTTTTGTGCATTTCTTTTTATATTTCATTTGTTGTGTTAAAAAAATTGTATTGTATTGTAGAATATGGAGATTTACATGAAATTATAATAGATTTCTGGTGTCAATTATAAATTACAATTATCATTTTTTACTAAGCTTTTTTAACATGACTTTTAGGTTATATTTGTCAATAATTTATAACTTAGTGTCAACCCTTTATAGGCAGTTAGCATAAGGGGATCAAGTGCAGTGTGTTGTTTTAATGTACTGTTAAAGTGTGGGGGTTAAATCTGATTACATATTTTTCTACACTGACAGTAAATCATTGCACTTATGGTAATCTTTGTACAGTGTCCACAGTATCATTCAGAATGATAATGTCCTAGGTATAATGATATTTCCCAGCTGCTATTAACATACTGCACATTATAGTATACTCTACAGCTCATTTGTATTATGGTAAGGATTTTAATTAGCTCTACTGAGACTGTCTTCTTTTGTTCCTGTTATTTAAAGAAAAAAGCCTGTGTCTCACGAATGCATGTGATCAGGAAACTACAAACTGCAATTCGACAGATGGAACCTTTACATGTACCTGTAGGAAAAGCTACGTTATGACGAACTTCAGTGAGAGAGTGTGCATTGGTAAGGTCATTTAGTGAGTGACAACAAGAATGTGTACGTAGGTGTATAATAATCTTAGTTTGACTGAACTACTGCAGATAAATTATTTATTTATTTATTTTGCAGCTTGTCCCAGTGGGCAAAAAGCGCAGGGAACTGACAAGTGTGTCAAGTAAGTGCTTAAATATCTAATATTCTAACATCACCCAGCCACCCATGTCTCTCCCTCTGTTCCCCCCCCGTAAAATTGTAAAATGAACCATTCCTCTTGTGTTTCAGGTGTCCATTTGGATATTCTGGTTTGAACTGCAGTGACTGTGAGTAGTTAACTGTGAAAGTAGAGCAAACAAAATGTAATATTATATAACAACAATAATGCAATAATAGCACACAAAATCACAATTTGAAAATATTGATACATAATCAGCTAGGCAGACTGAAAGTAAGTGACTGACTCCATTGGAAGCAACAAGACAAATAGTATCAAAACTCTCCACTGTAAAACTGCACAGTTCATTATTACCACATGTTTGGTTTGTTGCTGTTGTGAAACAATAGAAAAGTCCCTATGAAAACCTCTTGTTAAGCCTTAGTCATCGCCTTGTTATTTATGGCTCTGTCATTGTGTTTTGTTAGCATGGCAGCTGGGCCTGGTAATTGCTGGTTCTGTGCTTGGTGGACTGCTGCTCATCGCACTCATCCTCCTGCCGATAGTGGCAGTCATGTGAGTTTATCCATTGATTCATTTCTAATCAGTTATTGTTGACTCTGTCTATGCTATGTCTGTACAATGTTTCTCTCTATCTTGCTCTCTTATGCTATAGATTAAACTCTAGGCACATTAATTATGACTCTCTTTCAATAAATAGAATAGTGTTTTTAATATTATATTATATTTAATTTAAAACAGAAATACATTTTTATAAATACTTTGAATTAAAGAAAAGTCAATTTACAAATTAAAAATGCAGACTATAATACAGTAATATTGTAACAGAAGACAATAATATATACACTTTATTTTCTTTAGATGCTCAAAGAAGAGCTCTAAGAGTAACGGATATGTAGATCTTGGGAAGTCCCCATTCTTTAACATGAAGAGCCTGACACAACCTTTTAATGGGTTAGCCTTTGCTAATCCTGGGGAGTTTAAAATTCCACGGGCCGCAACCACCTGGAACAACAAGACCAACTTAGAGATGGCTCCGAATTCGGTGAGCATGTCTTTGTGTGTTTGAAAGAGGGTCAGGTGTTGCAGAGGTAAATGAAAGAGGTATGAAATATAAAAGCAATGTCCTTGTTTCCAAATGGTTTTAAAAGCATTTAGTGAGGTTAAAGAAGAGAAAATTATTGTTTTGTTTTATTGTCTTGTCTTTTATTGTAGCAGCTCTACAATGGCCCAGATGACATGAACCCATATGCTCAGGCACGACCTCAGCAGAATCCCGATGCCCAGAATGAACCTCAGTTTAACCCATATGCACAGAGCCAAAGCCATACCAACCCTTACTACAGTGGAAGACAGTTCAGCTAAAGAAGAAAGGTTTATCCTAAACTCACATTCAACTAGATCAGCAGCTTTTTTTAAAATTCCAAATATTGTATATATTCCACAAATGTAAGAGTTGTATAAATCTTTCACTACATGAAATACATAGTGTAAACTTCACTCCACTTCCCTTTTCCTAACTGATCTTTGTTGATGTTTAGGATATGAGACACTTCGTGTGTTTTCAGAAGATTGTCAATGTTTTATTGTCATTATCAGTTATAATATTATTCATTCATTCATTCATTCATTCATCTTCTATACCGCTTAGTCCCCGCAGGGGTCACGGGAGTGCTGGAACCTATCCCAGCCAGCTTACAGGCGAGAGGCAGGGTACACCCTGGACAGGTCGCCAGTCCATCGCAGGGCCACATATAGACGAGTCATAATATTATCTTAAAAAAATCTCAGTGTTTGATGACATTGATATTGTTTGATATGATTCTCTTGCTGAGCTCCTTTTTGTATGCAAAATGTTTTAGGTTTATAATGAATATGAATGTGACTGTGAATGAGGCAAGTTTATTTTGTTCTAATAAAACTTAATGATTATTTCCTCCAAATCAAGGAGTCATATTTAACATATTTAAGTATAATTTTTTTATTATTTTTCTTTCTAATTGGACATGTTTTAGTATTCTATTATGTGTATCATATTTATGTTTAACTGCCTTCATAACTGATTTTTGCCAAGCTATTATTAAAGATTCAATTACTGTACTTCTTGTTTGAAATCTTTGATGCAGATGATCTTAACATAAAATATAATCTACTAATAAATTATGATGTATTATTATGGATGGACCACCTGGCAGTACATAAAGTAGCTAGATAAAACCACAGCACCACAAACTCTCCACTTAACATAAATCTTTCTACTATTTACTAGAAAGTGTCATATTTTCCATATGTGAAAGTATGTTTCCAGTTTACAGCACAGACAATAAATATTTTCTTATTTTCATACCCTACCCAAATTTCCTTCTCTCATTGAAGACCTGAACATTTTAGATTTGTGCAGCTGCCTTTTTTATGAGGCACATGTGGAACATTTCAACTAGACTTATACAGTCTTGTCAACAGCATCAAATTGAGTATTAAATACATTCCTTTCTTAGAGGAATGCTTAATTAAAGCACATTTTAGAAAGTGTTATTACTTCATGTTGATTAAAGAATGTGAAGTGGTAAATCTATATTGGAGTATCTACTTGACTTTCCATTGAGTCTGTGTTCTTCTACCTTATCTGGAGGTGATTTATATCATACTAGTAATATTCGTGTGTCAGATTTAAGTTTGACCAATCTGTTTTATTACACATTAAAAAAGGGAACCTGCTTTAACTCTAGACATCCAGTGTGTCTCGTCAATGCTATTTTGATTTACAAATGAATGTAATCTGTTGTACTTTGTTGCATAATTTTGTGGGTTTCTGTTCTGATTTGTTGAAAGGGCTGATGTTTGCCGTGGCAGTTAACTTTTACTTAAGGATAAATGGGACAGAAAATCCTTCCATCATAAAGCCTTTCCCACTAAAAGAAGATCACACAATGTTTTATGCAACAACCCTCCCATGTGCTATAAACAAGATGAGCAATATTGCTATGGAAAGGTCATCCATTTTAACAGGAGATCAGCAGTAGATAAGCCCATCCCTGTATGTGTATCCAGTTACAAAGGCACTAAAAATAATGTAAAATTTCAATGATAGTGATACTTGGTTGCAGTTCATTAAATAGATGTGATGCATGCCCATGTTACCACATGTTTGTTCTAGACCACGATTTATGCCCCTGCCATGCTTACCAAACTATAAAATATTTAGATTTAGCTTTTGTTCACAAATATAATCACATATGAATTCAATTATCACAAATGAATCTCACCAGAAACCTTTTTATGAGACACATGTGGAACATATGTATCTGCACTAGACTTGTACATTCTTCTTATCGACAGCATCAACTCAAATTCAGTATAAATTACATTGATTTCTTAGAAGGGTCTTTGTACTGTACATTATATTTGTTGAATTAAAGCAAATTTTTGAGTGTGTATTTTTTACTTTATCTTGATTAAAGAATTTGAAGTGATAAATCTACTATATTGAGTCTGTGTAGTTCTACCTCATCTGTTTAATGTTTGTGAGATTTAAGCTTGACCAATTTGTTATATTAGACATGAAAAGGGAACCTGGCACGCTGTATAGACATTCAGTGTGTCTTTAATGCTATTTTGATTTACAAATGAATGTAATCTGTCGTACTTTGGTGAGTAATTTTGTGGGTTTTTGTTCTGTCAAGTACAGTATATCCTGTACTTGGCGTGACTTGCTAAAAGGATGTTTGCCTTGGCAGTTAACTTTTACTTCAGGATAAATTGGACAGAAATGCCTTACATCATACAGCATTTTCCACTAAAAAAGATCACACAATGTTTTATGCAACAACCCTCCCATGTGCTATAAACCAGATGAGCAATATTGCTGTGGAAAGGTCATCCATTTTAAGAGGAGATCAGCAGTAGACTAGCCCTTCCCTGTCAGTGTATCCAGTTACAAAGGCACTATAAATAATGTAAAATTTCAAATATACTGAACTTGGTTGCAGTTCATTAAACAGGTGTCATACATGCCCATGTTGCCATATTTTTGTTCTAGACCACAATTTATGCTCCTGCCATGCTTACAAAACTATAAAATATTTTTATTTAACTTTTGTTCTTAATCACATTTGAATCTGACCTAAAAAGAAAAACATTCTGGCCACATTAGACCTACAATGATAATAATCAAGTAAATACTGCATTCTCTGTGCTGAATTGCTCTGTTGTGTCTGTATGTGACTGTCCAGTAGAGATTTACAAAAAGACACTTCTATTAACACTGGTTTCAGAGCTATACCAAAATGAGCAGCTACTTTTTCTTGTTGATGTACACAGATTACCAGCTAGTAAAGGTCAAACTTGGATGAAGTTTAAGTAAAGGTCATAAAGAACTGCACTATACATTGTACATTGTACTTTGACCTACAATATACATAGCAGGTCTGCTGATTGCTCCTGGTTTTTCATCTAAGTCCAAAAGGCAGTTATCTTCTAGAGTTAACAAAGGAAGACTTAACAGGTGTCAGGGTGTCAGGTCAGGAGATAATGCTACTTTATATTCAAACCTCTTAAGGAAGCCAAAGAAGTGTAACTAACAAAATCTTTCAAAAATGACTTTCTAAGAAATTCAGACTTTTCAAAAAAGTCAGCAAGTAGTGATAAGTGCATTTAGTGAAGGACTGTGAATACAGTTTTGAAGTATGCCTACTTGTGCTTTACTATTTCCATTTTTTTTTAGTGTTTACATTTTGTGTTTATTTTACTTTTACCACTACAATTTAAAGGGAATTACTGTACTTCTTATTTGCTTGAACGCTTTGCGGATCCAGATTCTTAACATAAAATATAGTCAACTAGTAAATCATGATGTATTTTTATGGATGAGCCACCTACAAGTACAAAAGGTAGTTAAATATAGTCCTGGCATCACATACTCACTAGTTAAAAGAAATCTTTGGACTTTTCTTTTTATTATTAGTTACCAAATATTCTTTGTCATATTTAACATTTTTGGAAGTATGGTTCAAATTATTAGGGAGGCATGGTGGTGCAGTGGTTAGCATTCTCCCCGTGTTTGCGTGGGTTCTCTCCGGGCACTCCGGCTTCCTCCCACAGTCTAAAGACATGCAGTCAGGTTAACTGGGGACACACCCATAGGTGTGATTGAGAGTGTGAATGGTTGTTTGTCTATATGTGGCCCTGTGATAGCCTGGCAACCTGTCCAGGGTGTACCCCGCCTCTCGCCCCATGACAGCTGGGATAGGCTCCAGCACACCTGTGACCCCTACGGGGACTAAGCGGTATAGAAAATGGATGGATGGATTAATTAACAGCACAAATGTCAATTTTTTACAATATATATTTTCCCATTTTCATACCCTACCCATGACGTCTTTCTCTCATTGAAGACCTGAACAGTTTAGATTTGTGCACAAATCTTTTTTATGAGGCACATGTGGAACATATCTGAACTAGACTTGTACAGTCTCATCAACAGCATCAAGTTCAGTATTAAATTTTAAGTATTTAGGAAAGCATTCTTAGAGGAGTATTTGTATTTTTTATACAGTAAATCTGTTAAATTAAAGCACATTTTAGAGCATATTTATTACATTACCTTGAGTAAAGAATTTGAAGTGACAAATCTATTTGTAGTGAAGAATCTATTTAGACAAATACTTGACTTTTCATTCAGTCTGTGTACTTCTCTTCCTGTACTTGACCTAATGTGTTGAATGGCTTGGATGGGGCTTGCCAGTTTACTTTGATGTCAGGATATATGATACAGAAATGCCTTCTTCTAGATATTGATATAACTTTAGTTTAATTTTTTTTATGAAAAAAAGGTCATTTGTTTTCTGGTGCAAAGCGATCTTCCTCTGTGCTATAAGCAAAATGAACAACATTCCTGTGGAAAGGTGAATCATTTCAACAGAGAGATAAGCAGAGATAGATAGAGAGCGATAAGAAAGTCATACAGAAGCCAGTAGAAACTGTCAATTATCACTTTGTTTAGTAACTGGAGATATCTAAACAATGTAGCAATGATTTTCTATTACAATGCTACTGACCGCACCCATATTACCCATCTGTTAATGTTCTACTCAAAAAAGTTACATATTTCAGTTGTTGTACAAAATATTCAGTGTCACATTTATATGAAAATATATAATTAATAAAAGTAGTATATGTACCTCCTTTTTGGAATGTAGTATCTGACATTGACAGATGTTTAAGGGAAATCCTGAAAGGACTTTTCTGGGACTGGAAAAATTTACATACATCATGTGTGTATGTCTACATACAAAATTTATTTTGCATACCATGTTACCTTTAAAGACAATTAAATGGACTTAGCATACAGGCACAATAATAAAGTTTTAACACAATTATAATAACAATATGATAGTATAATGTTAATGAAATTATCTTAGGTAGTGTCACTATCTTAGTGCACAACATCAAATGCGTTCTACTAGAAGTAAACCTTGAAACACTGCAGTGTTACCAGGTTTAAACATTTTAGATTTTGGTAGTTAGCAATTCATCTCACCTGAAAAGAAGACAAGAGCAGCAGAGTAGCAGCACAGAGCAGAGACAAAAGGCTGCAACCAAGATTCACAGTTTCACTTTAACATCCGAGCTTCCAGCCTAAACTGGAAGGAAGAGCCCTCCAGTGGTGAGGTGTTTTAGATGAAACACTGTCATTATTGACAAGACTTCATTTGATATGAAACTTCATAAATGCAAAACATTTGCCAGAAAAAAAAAAGGCACAAGACCTTGATAGGCCTATTTTATTTAAGCTGCATGTGACCTCACAGGATGTGAGTATTTTTTTACTTCCTGCACAGATGGAAGCTTGGCTAATGCTGCTGGAAAAGTCAGAAACTTTTTTGACTCGTACAAGATGAACCAGTTCTGCTGAGACACTGTACAATCACCAGTGATTGGCCCACAGTTCATGCTGGTTATTTTTCTGTGTGACTTGATCCCAACTTAGACAAGATAAGATACAACAATGATGTTGTGGAATTTACCCACACTGCTGTGGAAATTACAGTAGTGATTGTTGTGGAAATAACAGAATTCAACTAAGATGGTCTTTTGAGCAGTCAATTCTATAATAGGAGAAACTCAGCTGCAATAAAGACAAATGAGTACTTCCACACAAATGAGTTATAGAGCACACTACTCTCATTAGAGGGTTCAGCCAAATGAACCCCGATCCACCTGTTACACTGCAACTTATCAAGAATTATCCCAGCCTGAGCTAGACTCTTATCCCCAGTGTCTCAGGACCAGGAGAACACAAGTCAAAACAGAGACAATAAATGAACATCCTGACAAGACCAGAAAATATATGAAGGACAACAAACACTTTCTATTACTATGACATTGATATAAAGTGTTATAAAATCAAGAATTTCCATAACAATCAGGTACATACAGATTTTACAGTATATTACTAATTGTTTTTCAGTATGAAACTATGGAAATTACAGGAAAGGCTAACAGATAACATATTTAGTGCATGTTGACTACTTTGACATATCATGTATATATGCTCTGAAATAGGGTATGTGAGGAAAAAGAACAAAAAAACTACCTGCTCATGTGCCAAATAGTAGCTATAACCACTAGGTGGCCACATCATCTCAGTGTAAAACTTTCCATATTCATGCAGTTCAAAAGAAACTTTAACATGTAAACACCCACAATCTCTCAAATGTTTAGAAAACCACAATTGCCCTAGACTTCATGAGAAATTTCCTCTTAGAAGCTGTAGTATATCTACATAGGTCAGTGTTTTCCTGTGATTTGATTGATTAGCCAGGAATACATGGGTGATCCAAAGTAAAGCTACAGTATTACATAAAATATCATATGCATTCATCCTTGGTCTTCACTTATATAGTGCTATTCTACCTTACTGGTACTCAAAGCACTTTTACATTGTTTCTTATTCACCCATCTTTTGATTTCTGGAGAATTTCTGTCATTTAGCTAAAAATGTCCTCTTGAGTACTACTTTTACACTATTGATAGTGTTGCCAGAGCAAACAGTGGCTACCTGCTGGTTTTATTGTTATTTTTGCAGGCAGTACCCACTGACACTTTACTTTTACTTTCATCCTGCTTCTTCCTTTATTCAGAACCACTTTGGTAGTGTTTGACTGACTTCAATTAGCTATTACAAAGTCTTTATACAGAAAGAAAAAAAAACAAAACACAGATATCTTAGACAGGTTTGGATTGTTTCTTATCATCCTTGGTGTCCAGTCTCAGCTCATTGCTACTTCAGCAGCTGCTTAACCTTGGTCGTGACGCACAGAGATACTCCCTGCAATCCTATCCTGCGCACTCTGTAATAAACATCTCAACAGTGTTCTCCTTTAATACATAGAGCATTCCTCTGTCAGTAAGGTGCAAAAACAGCTTAATATTAAATTTGTTTAAACTGTTTGTTGTTTGTTGTTTAAACTTTGTCTCTTCAACAACAACAATGCTGTAAAAATGAATAGATAAATGGGTGTATAAGAAACCCCTTCAGGTGTAAAATAGAACCTGGAAATAAAACACATCTAATGTAGGTATTAAGAAACCTCTTCAGGTGTAAAATAGAACATGGAAATAAAACATATCTGATGTAGGTGTAAAGAAACCAAACAGAGTTTCATGTGTATTATAATTTATATTGTGCACATTCCTTATTTTCAATGTATAACTCTTCATTAGATTTTCATTATACACATCATGTATGGTTTGCTACAGTACATATAAGGCAAGGTACTTATAGTTCAAAGACGAATTAATGAGATGAGCAAAGAAGACAACAGTGTGCTTCATTTTCCAAACCACTGTTGCATCCAGCTGCTGAAGGGATCCTCTATGCCTGAGTTCTCTGCCAATTCCTCAGACAGGGTGGTGAGGCCATGAAGTGCCTTAGTGATGCTGCTGTCAGGGCTGTGTTGATGGGGAAGAAAGTACAGCAGAACATACTGAACATCTTGCAGACGCCCCCCTCCTTGGCCAGCAGCATGTCCAGCGCCATCCGATTCTGCTAGGCCATCAGAGAAGTGGGACCCAGCTGGTCAGCAATGCCTTGAACTGCATCCCTCATGTAGTTGACAAATCTCTGTTGGTTATAATAAATGTAGTTAAACCAATCAACATTTTTATTAATAGTGGACCACCAGAACAGGAAGGACTCAAACCCTGCAGCCACATTACGGGCTTTGGATTTATCTGGTACCTCTCTTGGCACCCCTATACTGTCTATGTAAACACGGTTATCAAAGGACCCTCCAGGGGATCTTCTATAGTAAGTGGACCGTTTTGTACATTGATGCTGGTGGTAGGCTTCCTTTAGCTTGTCTCCTAGCTTACTGAAACCACCTGTAGGAAACATATAGAAAGGCATAATTATCTGTACAAGGGTGCAGCTGCCCTGCCAATCAGGCGGTAGCTTTCCCCTCACTTTTATGTCTCCTCAAAGCCACCAGAGGTCTGCCCTCGTAAATATGTGATTTATGAACCAAGAGGCAGACAGATTTCCGTTGTTGGTGGTAATGTTGAACTCTGAAGCACAGTAAGTTTTTGGTTAGGTTCCTAGTGGTAACCCATACCCTGATCTGCTGAAACTCGTGTAATTACCAGGATAAGTTACCTGCTGGCTCAAGGCAGACAACAAAGAGGGAGGCCACACACAAACGTTGTTGTTTAACAAAGTAATTGAATAAGTCAATTGACCAAAAATAGTTTAGCATAACTGATGAGGTGTGTGAAGGTAGTGCATGGATGAATGAAATATGTGGATGTATGTTGGAAAAGGTGCAACAAACCAACAAACAGAAAGCTAGGTTGAGGAAGCTGCCAGGCCCCAACGCAGATAGAGAGACAGACACCAAAATGGCTTCCCTTTTAAAGACTCCTCCCAGATGCCACAGATGCAGACAATCAACCCTCCAGCTCCACCCACCAACAACCTGCAGGAATGAGGAGAAAGAGAACTGCAGGGCAAGAGGGCCGTCACAGGGGTAACTAGGGTGCACTGAAAGCCAGATGGGGCATTGTTAATATTTCATCTGAATGGAATTGTACTCAATTGGGGTCTAGCTTTGGTGCACACAATGCGATTCTTTTGTCCTTTTTGTGAGGCTGTATACATCATCCACTGCAGCCATTCATTGTTTTCCAAGGCCAATTTGTCAGCATATGTGAGATTGGTTAGATATTAGATTTATGTCATTAGTTAGGGAAGGAGTATCAGTGACCGGTGACACCAGTTTAATCTTGAGCTTCCCTTGCCAATCTCCTCATGATGGTGGTGTACCGGTTCTATTCACCCCTATGACTATTTCAAATTCATCTTTATTTTTGTCAATTTTGTCATCTACTTTGAATCTTTAACCCACTAGGGGCGACAGCCAAGGAGTCCTTTGAATCAGTATTCCATAATAGATATTTCCTATGCACGCACATAGGACCAGGTGTGTTAGAAATACTTTGTCCCCCTTTAAAGATGCAGCCATATAGAGCAAATTTCATCTTCTTGTAACCGCAGGTTACATAAGTCTATTTCAACTGAGACATGGCATTCTTTGTTATAGTTATTATATTCTCTTCATCAATTCTCAGTACTTCACGAGGTGTTTTATGTAACATAGTCAAATTGGAGTAGTGCCACTCTGTTTGTCTTTCATACCAGATGATGGGCACCACGATGATGATGATGGTTATGGTCAATATTACACGTGTTGTTTCCCGTATTCCACAAATTCCTGGCTGCCTAAATGGGTGCCAAGGTCTCTGTCTCTCCATTTTTCATTTTTGTAGAGTCTAATGAAATGTAGTATAAGGAGGATTTGTGTCAGTATTATCTATATTGTTACACTAATGATGATTCTATCATCCATCATCTAACATTATCCCTTATCCTATTTAGTCACACCCTAAACTCTCTTTGGCCATTGGTTTCTTCATTGAGGTTGAGACGAGCTCTCCCACTATAAGGAAGGTCCCCCTTTGTAATCAGTCTTATGCCTCCAAGAGTGTTGGTGCACAACTAAACTTCCCCTTGGGCGTTTTGGACGGGCTTTACTAATTTACAGTGAGTGAGATGGACCCAAGATGTTCTTTCTGGTATTTTCACAGCAATGGGTGTGTTGAGCAGTATCTTTTACGGCCCTTCCCACCTTGGACTTGACCAGTTCTTTCTTTTGATGACTTTGATCAGGACCCAGTCTCCTGGTTGCGCTCCTGGATCTCTGTCTGTGATTGGTTCACCTGGAATAGAATTAGCAGAAGAGATTTCTT
>OMLM01018853.1:0-21857 GCA_900302695.1 Helostoma temminkii | reverse complement strand
CCCGTCGACACACTGAGCTCCTCCTGATTACTCCATCCACTCATACGCCACCACTGCCTGTTATTAACTTTGTTTCTTCTCTCTCCTGTAGTTGTCTCTCTCTCTCTTTCTCTCTCTCTCTCTTTCTCTCTCCCCCGCAGGTATCATCGGCCCTGAGGCTTTGTATTCCGGGTCTTCAGTTGCTGCCCATCCTGCCTGCCTGTTACTTGTTGTTGTTGTTGTTGTTATTGGTTGTGTGATCTGCTGTTCTTTTCTCTTTTTCTCTTTCTTTCCACTCACCCCAACCGGCTGAGGCAGATGGCCGCCCACCTTGAGCCTGGTTCTGCTGGAGGTTTCTTCCTTTCTTAAAAAGGGAGTTTTTCCTCTCCACTGTTGCCTAGTGCTTGCTCAAAGGGGGATTTGTTGGGTTTTCCTTATTATTTAGTTGTATTGTAAGGTCTTAAACCTTACATTGTAAAGTGCCTTGAGATGACTTTTGTTGTGATTTGGCGCTATATAAATAAAGTTGAATTGAATTGAAAAAAAATTGATTTATGGCTTCCAGACTTACAGTGTCAAATAAGAACTGAGGCTCAACTTCACTGATATTAGCATTGTATCAGTGCACCATGTGTACATATTTAAGTTTCAAGTATTCTTATCCTGACCTGGATCAAACATGCTGATCTCATGTACTGTCTTTCAAAACCAATACAGAACTTGTAGCATACCAGTACATACTGTATTTCCTGCATGGGGAACAGAAAGCCATTATTTGCCATATATGTAGTGTGGATGTTTAATAGTGGTCCTAGACTGATTTGAACTGAAATGAAACCTGTGGTGTATGTTGACTGGAATAGAAAAGTCTGAGTCATTTTCCTCAACTCACTTTAAAGCTGCTATAATCAACATTTTTAAATTAGCAGTGGACAAAGTGACATCATGTAATATGACACAGGGTTTTCATGGGGCTGAACCCGCAGAGACTTATCATTACACTCTGCAGTTCTCCTCATCTCTATGGACCTTTTTAGCATTTTTTTCACATTATTTTGATTTTATGACCCAGAACTTTACAGCTTAGGTTCACACCCACCACTCTCTGCAACATGCAGCTGTTTTTAGTTTTAAAACTCTGATAAAAACACTGTTTACTACCTGCTCAGCAGCAAACAGCAGACAGACACAGTTAGAGACTAGCTGGTGAACAGAGTGGAGTATTTAACAGCTCCAGGGCCTGGTATTTCTCTCAGGAAATGGTGGAGACTAGGGGTGTTTTTAGCAATTGAAATGATCAGGGGCTAAATAATGACTGCTCTCATGTTTGGAGGGAGAGAGGCGTCACTTCTCCGGGGAGGCTCATCTACATATATAATAAGTAATTAATAAAGAGTATTGTTACAGAGACACACACATACACTCAAAGGGTAAATTGCAACACAAAGTGGGTGTGTTTATCTCATCTCTTCAATTCAATTCAATTCAATTCCATTTATATAGTGCCAAATTACAAGTCATCTCAAGGAACTTATTAAGGTCAGAGCATTACAACGTTATTTAGAGAGTAGCCCAACAAATTCCCATGAGCAAGCATTAGGCAACAGTGGAGAGGAAAAACTCCCTTTGAAGAAAGAAAGAAACCTCCAGCAGAACCAGACTCAGGGTGGGGGGCCATCTGCCTCGACTGGTTGGGGTGAGTGAAAAGAAAGATAAAAGAAGAGAAGATGAGAAAAGAACAGCAGAGCAACAACAATGATGTTGGAGTGTCGCAGTTTCTTTGTGCAACCAGCTAGGACCTGGCCACCTAACCTCCCCCTATAGTGAGGACCTGGAGGAAGGATAGAATGAGAGAGAGAGAGAGAGAGAGAGAGAGAGAGGCACACAGTCTGTGTCTGTGGGACTATATGAGCTACACTAATTGATTGAGACTGGAACCCAACCCAATACCAGGGACTGGTAAAAGGTAAAACCCTGTTAATTAAAAGTTAGGGCATATAGATGTGTTTTAAGCTTAGATCCTCCACTGAGGAAGACTGGCTGATATAGAAGGGAAGTTTGTTCCATAGCACAGTAAGAAAAGGCCCTGCCACCAACCGACTTCTTTTTTAACCTTGGGAAAGACAAAGTTCAGACAGATCCATATCTGTCTGAACTTTGGAGCATGTGCATGTAAAATTTTATAGGTCATCAAGAGCACCTTAAAGTCTGATCTGACTCTGACAGAGAGCCAATGTAGGGAAGCTAGACCTGGTGTAATGTGATCAAATTTTCTAGATTTGGTCAGAATTCTAGGTGCAGAATTCTGGACCATTTGGCTTGTGGCAAGCCTGAAAACAGAACATTAAATTAGAACACACAATAATCCAGTCTAGATGACACAAAAGCATGAATTAAAACCTCTGCGTCTGCTACAGACAGAAATGATCAGATTTTAGCAATGATGCACAGATGAAAGAAGGCAATCTTAGAGACATCTTTGATGTGATGCTCAAAAGACAGGAAGGGGTTAAAGGTAACTCCTAGGTTTTTGGCAGTCAAGCTGTGAGAACTCACACAGTTATCAAGAGTAATGGTTAACTGATCAAACTGGTGACGGTGTTGGGGCGGACCAATAACCAGCATTTCTGTTTGTCTGAATTAAGGAGTTAAAAATTCTGTGACATCCAGCTTTTCAAAGCAGCCAGTTAAGTAATCTCAGAAAGATCATCAGTCCTCATAAGGATGTACAGCTGTGTATCATCTGCATAGCAGTGGAAATTATTTCCATAACTTCGTATAATTTGGCCTATGGGTGAAATATAAAGAGAAAAAAGAAGAGGGCCAAGAACCAAGCTCTGCTGTATTTCACATTGGAAAGTGCTGATGTGGTATTATGATAAGAGAAACTGAGTTCCTTCAGACTAATAGGACTTTAGCCAAGCAAGAGCCAGACCAGAGACACCAAATTTGTTCTCAAGTCGATCAGGAAGTATACCTAGTGTCAAAGGCTGCACTGAGATCCAGTAGAAGAAGAACAGATGTGAAATTGGAATCCATATTTAACAAGAGATCGTTTACTACTATGGTAAGTGCAGTGTCAGTAGCGTGACAGCACTTGAATCCAGACTGGAAAGTTTCAAAAAGATTACTGTTAGATAAATGAGTTGTGAGCTGTTTAGCTACTACCCTTTCCAGTATTTTGGAGAAGAACAGGAGATTAGACACTGGACGATAATTATTTAGGAACTCAGGACCAAGGTGTGGTTTCTTCAATAATGGTTTATCCACAGCAGCTTTACAGCTAGTGGGGATGATGCAGGTTAAAAGTGCTAAGTTGACAATATTCAGCATGGTGGATCCTAGAACTGGCCAAAGATCTTTGTATCTTGCAGCCGGTAAAGGATCTAATGCTCAGGTTATAGGTTAAAGGTTAAACTTAGGTTAAAATGGTCTCAAACTTCATTAAAACAGAGACTATCTGCTGTCCAACATAATGCCCAACTTGTTCCACAAGAGGAGACAATGAGAAGGTAATTTCGAGCCTGACATCATCTATTTTACTGCAAAAAAAGTCAAGAAAGTCTTGAGCTGTAAAGTGTGATGAATTAAGAGAAGTTTCTTTTAGAGAGTTTAGCAACTGTGTCAAAAAAAAATCTTGGATTATGTTTATTGTTCTTAATTCATTGAGAGTAATAAGTTGCTTTTGCTCTAGACAAAACGCACCTGTAACTCAGCACAGAATCCTGCCACTGAAGGTGAAGAGATTCAGACTTTGTCTTCATAATTTTTTTTAGTTTTCAAACCTCAGTCACTGTCCAGTAAATCTCCATATGGTTAGTGGCTGTAGTGGTTAAAACATGCATGTAGTTATTCCACTAACTTGCTTTTAACATGAAGACACAGCTGATCCATAGCATTATCTTTAATACACTTTCTGACACTAGTCCTGTTGGCACCTGTCTATATTTCCCTCTTTGGTCTTTTTTTTTTTGGTGTGTTTTTTGTTGCAGTTCTATTCATATATCCACCAGGTTCTACTTTCTTCATGTTGCTGCCATTTCTCTGTTTCCTCAGTGCCATCTGCTAGTTTCCTCTCTTTACTGCTTTTAAACAGATGATGCTGTTCTCAAACATCTTACTTTTCTTGTCTTGTCTTGTCTTGTTTCTCAACAACTTCCAGTTCAGAGCATGTCGTTCAGGACCAGGAATCAAAGCTGCCAACCCTGGGGTTGAAAGACGACTGCCCTACCAATTGAGCTACATGCCGCCCTAGTATGACCAGTGATAATATTGTTAGCCATATGTCATTTAATTAGAAATCCATCCCACTTCAGATGGTGCCTCTCTATTATCTAGGAATATGGTTGATTTTATTAGATGTTCTAAAACACAACAATTTAAAGTGGATTACAGTGCAATGATACAGTCTACACACCTCTCTACAGTTTCCACACAATTGTCATCCCTCTAAAGCCAACCTTACCCCATAGAGACAGTGTCTGCTCCCCAACCACCTAAATTATATAAAGCAAAAAACAACAAGAAGAATGAGCCTAATTAAAATAGAAACTACACGATTTAAAGAACTAAACAAAAACAAATTTAAATCCTTGTTAGTAAATATTACAGGAAGCTGTCTGCTGCAATAAACAAAACCTGGCTGGTTTGTTGATCAACTCTAGACCTAAACATACTTATAGCTAATTTGAGAGTCTCTCTCTTAGCATTTCACATCCGAACTCGAAATTATATTTTATACCGTCCTCCAGACCCTTACTCTGAATTTTTAACTGAATTTTCTGACTTTCTATCTGATTTAGTTCTTAGTAAAGATAAATTATAGTGGGTGACTTTAACATGCATGCGGATGTTGACAATAACTCCTTCAGCACTGCTTTTAATTTATTATTAGACTCGATTGGTTTCACCCAGAATGCAAATAAATCCACTCACTGTTTTAATCACACATCTCATTCTGAAATAAGGCATTGAAATTGAACATTGAACCACATTTCTCCCAAACAGTGATTTATTTGACCATTTTTAATAACATTTGAATTTACTATAACAGACTTTACAGCACTTTGGAAAAAAATGTCAGCACAGTAGATGTCTGTTTGCAAATGCTGTTAATACAGTTAGGGAATTATTCCATCATCGTTTTCTTCTGTGCCATGTAATAACACAGAGGAAGAGCAGTTATCCCTTGTCTCCCGATTTATAACATCTCAAGCTTCCCCTATTTAGTTGTCACAACCTGATCGTGTCATTGTGCATCACATTGGGCATTAATTGTATGTAAATATAACTTTTTAACATAACTGCTGTGAAACAAACAGAAAACAATGTTTTATTACTGAATTATTCCTTCATCCCATCGCTCGTTCTATTCATTCACTGTTTTGCTCGCTCGACCAAAAACGTCCGCAGACAAACTCTTACCGCAGAATTATAGGCCCAAGTAGCAAAAGTATGTAAAGGCAGGATTAAACATGATACATAGTTAAACTACTGACCTTTAACTCCATTAGTTAGACTTTCGCTTTGCTGGCCCTAGACTTTTAATCTTTCAAAAGAGTAGTGGGACATTATGGGCAATGCATTTGTTCTCTTAAGATGACAGTATATTTCGCACATTTTAGGAAAAATATAATGTTCCACAAATGTTATTCTCTTTTGCTGCATTTTTAGAACTATTATTGTGTCTTCTGATATGTACCTAATGGTCGCTGTAAGTTAGCTTAGCTTGGCAAATGGCTTGGTAGACTAGGTACGAAGGTAGCAAAGTCCACCTGCAGTACCAGCAACTCTAAGGTTCAGTAATTTGTTTTGTACACCAATGAATGTGTTGATGTTGTTGGCTTCTTACAAAGCCAGGTTAGTGGTTCCCAGTCTGTGTACTAAGCTAAATGGCTTCTGCCTACAGTCCCCTCTGCCACTCGTTAATTGTCACAGATTTACAAGAGGTGTCTAAATGAAACACCCTAGTCTTCACTAACAGGCTGAATTTACAGCTACAACAGGGAACTAACTACAGAATGATTAAAACACTTTTGGACTGGGTCAACTCTAGTCCTAGTTTTTTTTACAGTGCAGCTGATCAATCATTTTTCAGAGTAACTTAGCATCAGCCCAATTGTTTTTACTTGTAAATGTGTTCTGAAGTGAAATCAATGAATGACACAAGTGGGGAGTCTGCAGAACATTCATCTTGCAATGGTGCAGCTGGCCTTCAGGCTTCAGCGTGCATAAGCTCCACATTCACCTCTTAAATCTACACAAAGCTCTGGAGAGTTTAGAACTAAACAGAGATAACACTGTTGCAGCGGCACTGCAGGCTTCCAAACCCCCCCACCCCCTCACCACCACTACCACCGTCAGCCACCCTCCCTGCACGTTATCTTAATTGTACAAGACAGGGATCCTCAAACTACAGAAGAATCAAAAGAGATCAACACATTTAATTTAAACTGTGAGACCATGCAGGCAAATAAGAATCTCTAATTACTTATGCTAATGCAGCGATGACAGAGAGGCAGGGAAGCAGAGGAGGATGGAGGGGAGGCAGCATTTGGTATATCACTCAGAGTGTGCTCTAATTAAAAACAGAATTAATCTTTTGGACGCACAGGCTCAAGATGAGGCAGACCTCTCTCACACAGTGTGTCCCCACTGAAGAGCAGAAGCCACTGAGAGGTAATTACCGTTATCTGCTAGCTGTTTTATTAACACATGTCCTCAAAGAATGGAGGAGTTTAACTCGGCCTCTGCTCTGACTGATGCCACAGTGGATAGACCAGCACAGCAAATGATTACAAAATGGAAAAAAAACGAGGCCTCATTCCTTTTCTCTCGATCCTCAAAGGAAAATAGAGAGAATTCCTTTAACTCCCACTCTTTAAATTCCCCCTGGGACTGATATTTCCTCAGATAGATGGAGGAGAGCGAGGGGGAAGAACAGAGTGAGTTGGAGCGCAAGGAACAGGAAGGAGATATGAAAGAGAAGATAGGACAGAGAAACAGACAGGAGAAGAGAAGGTGGTGCGGAGTGGAGAGAAAAAATAGATCAACCAAAAGATTTTGCTGCCTTAGCGGTGAGCAGAATGAGAGGAGAAGCCTGGGGAAAGCACACACGCCAACAGCCGGTAATTACACGCCAATCATGCCCACAGGCCAGTGCAGGGATTAACTAAGCGAAGAAATGGTGGGAGAAATTCTATTAAAATACAAATTAATAAGCAGGCAGTTTCTTCCTCTGGTTGAGGGGAGGGGCAGGTTTGCTTGAGCTGGTCAGTCATTGGGAGGGTGAAGGTAGCAAGGATGCGATTGGTGGCGTTAAACTGAGGAAATGGAGGTAATGTTACGACAGAATATTATCATAGTAGGGTGTATGTATGAGTATAATATAAAAACAAGGCAGGAGAGCAGCAGGCCAATGAGATGAGTAGTGGGCCTTAAGAAGATCAGTTAGCCGGCAAGAGCGCAACGGGCTGACAATATGAGCAAAGGGCCAATGGGACAAGCAGCAGGTCAGAGAAGGATAAGAATGTATGCAACTGAAATGGTAGTGATCCAGAGTGCAGAGGCAAATAGTATAAGGGGACATGAATTAGTCCACCTGTGTTCAAGCCTCTGTTCCTCATGTGTTCCGATTGCCAGAGCTTATGATGTCCAACAATTCACACTTACAACAGTCCATTGACTAAGAGTTTCTAACATCACGAAAGATGGAGCCTCTGCTGCTCAAGATCCTTCAGCCTCTCCACCGTGGTGAAACCTGTCTTTCACAGTCCAGCATTCCTTGTAGTTTGGGTTCCAAATGGTTTGATGTCACATCTGTTCCTTCAGAGAGGGTCACCAGAGCATGTCAATTCCTTGGCAGGTTGATGTTGCCCACATGCAGTTGCCTGATGGATCAACAATGTTGCAGCCACTGTTCTCCCTGCAGGGCATGCTGCCACCATTCCAGTTCCTCACCTGTCCTGATGCCAGTTCAGTTCAGAGTCAGCCTCATCTGTTCCAGAGTCAACCAGTCCTGTTGATGACTCAAAATCATTAAGCTAGGTACATGAAGAGACATGAGACACTGGTACCCAATTTACACTTTAAAGTGCATAATATACCTCTGTTGGGGGTTAAAACAGGTCCCTGAAATCCATAGACTGTGTCTGTACATTTTCATTTTTAAAAACTGTGCAGAGGCTGCCCTGGCTGAAAAGTTGATCTCACAGCCTGTCTCAGGAACAACTTGTTTCAGCCAGAGCTCCCCTCCTGTTTGGTGAAGCGTGCCTCACTTGTAGGCTGACCCTACTTGACAGCATGGAAGCGTTAAAAGGATGGAGTACAGAATCTGTCTGCAGACTGCCAAGAAGCATATTCATATTCATTCAGTGTTGCTATCAGTGTGACACATCAGCTTTTCCTTGTCACACACACAGACTCAGCAGCAGAATAACTGTGACAGTGGAGCTGTGCCCTGTTAATGAGTTTACATAAACATGCTGTGCTGGTCTTACATAAACATGCAATTTTAACAGAATTCAACCTAATAAACCCATAAAAATAGCTAAAGGTTTCACACATACACATAACACATACAGCTTCAGACTTTGAACTACATCCAGGATGAGGCCACAGACAGCCAGAATCAGTCCAACTTTGAGCTACAGTCTAACCCAGCAGAAGTTAATCCACCAGGGTCCTAAAGAAAATACATTTTATATCTCTGCCACTGTGAGGACCCGCCCACCAAAAACCAAATAAATCCATTGCTTCTTCAGATCCTGAGAAGATATGAGTAACAAGAGTGACGAATGATGTCTCGGCTGTCAGCTTGTGCTCTGGTCACCCTGGGCACAACAATAAAATCAGCCAGGTTGATCAAGACCATAGTTATAGTTAGTTGTATGGTAATAGGCCAGAATTTGAAGACATCTAGCAGCTGTAGAAATTATGACAGAAGTAAGTTTGGCACTTGGTATTGTTATTTACAGCAATATCCGCACACAGAGGTGGTTGGGGACAAGATGCAGGGCTAAACAAACTGCTGTCTTGTTTTGATATAAAAATAATAAAAAATGTAATTTTATTTGAACCCAAACCACATTTTTTTAACTATCTAGTTTTTGTGCCTAAATATAATAATGTGGCTTTTGTGCCTACACCCAACTCAGTCTCCTAAATATTGTTTCTATACAAGTAAACTGAAATCAGAAATAGATAGTTAGCTGAACAAATTAATTGTACACAGGCAACATATTTTTGTCTAGCAAAATAATAATAATAATAATTGATACTTTATTAATCCCCTTAGGAAAATTCTTTGTGGACAGACTGCTCCTTTAAGATGCCAAGGGTCCAGGGTTCAGTGTCTTGTCCAAAGATACTTTGACATGTGGCCAGGAATCGGGTATTCCAGGAAACAAAGCCACAACCTTGGGGTTTCTACACAACTGCCACAACATCACATTTTATTTTCTGCAAAAACAGTCGATCTTGTAGTTCACCCTTCAGATTTGGGACTCTAACGTTATTAAAGTACTTTCATGGTTCAGTTTAGGCTCTCATAGCACTATGTTAAGGTCTGGGAAAGATTGCGGGCTGGGTTAATAGAGAAACAGTTGCTTCACACACACCATCTGTATTAAAATCTAAACTTACCCTAACATCTTCTTCCCCTTCTTAACCCAACCTGAGCTCTTAACATAAACAGCCCTTTATACTCCAACCATCCACCTCTAACGCCTCCTTACAGCTCACTCTCTGTTTAAACGTGTGACACATCATTCATCCACATAATATGTGTCATCACAACACAATAATGTTCTCTGCAAAAATGTGTTGCAGTTTAATTGCATAGGAGTTGGATTTGCTATACCTAACCTGCTGCTAAGCATTTATTATTCTTAATTATTATGACCACAAAGATAATATACTGTATGTAATTTGACCAGCTATGAAAATGTAAAGTTTCTGTATAAAGCTTACCATTACTAAATTAAATGAATCCATTTAAAACAATGTGATGCATCATCTTCGAGGACTTTTACAGCTTTTATGTCCAGATGAAAAGCAATGCAATAATTTCACTGTCCGTTCTTTAAGCAGTGTTAGCGTATGATTCAGGCTGCACACCACACGCGTGGCTGTGTAAAACAGATCCAATCTAGAGAGCGTCAGCTCAGCGGCAGGTCAGCCCTGGAAAAGCACTATTAACCAGTTAATTGGCAGATAATTAGACTATTGTTTGTTGGCACTTCACTAGTGTGCATTGTTGCCTGTCCACTAACATGATTTATGAGTCCATAATTCACATTCTACCACTCCAATTACCTCCTTTCACCCCCCGTTACTTGTGTTCTGTTAATAGTGATGCCTCGGTGGTGCCTATGGAAAAATTCTCATCGAGAATATTTTTGAAAACAGAGGCAAAATCTGTAAAAAGCATGCAAAATAAATTTCATTAGTCTGTGTTGGCTGTACTGCAAAGTACCAGCATACATCTCAACATGGAGCCATCGGCAACCTTTAGAGAGCCGCTGTTAATATTCTGTACATTTGCTAATGTATGTACTCAGAGGCATGGAATTAGTTTAACCTCAGAGGATATAATTTATAAGCAGCCCATAGCTTATCTTGAAGGAAATGTAATGAGCTCAGCCCTTCCATTTGTAAGAGTGGAAAATTATAGGTTTTAAGCATTTATGTACATCTGCAGTTTAGAGGCTCAATTAGAGCTGGATTTGTGTTCTTTCCTCTCTTTTTGTTGTGCACTCAGCAGATTGGTGCATTTCTTGCTACTATTGTGGAAAATGCAGACTATGTGTGGGAGTATGGTCTATTATATACTACATGTTTTACTTAACTGACTGTTATAGAGAATGTTCATCTATTATCTTTCACTGCTTGATTTAAGTGTGTTAATTTGAACTTGACTAATTGTGTTTCTTTTTTTCCCCCTAAGCACATGATTTACCAGCATCAAATGTTTCTCACACTCTACTCGTGATATTTCAGTCTATATAACAATACAACAATCTGCGAGGTAGATTCAGATGTGCACCAATGTGGTGGTAGCAGCTTGAAAATTACCAAATGATTATGCTAATAAGTGTTGTTTGTGGAAATTATCTAGACTTTTGATTGTTTCCCAATGAAAAGAAGTTTAGCATCAACAGAACTGTCACTCTATCGCTGAGTCAAATAAGCCGAAATGGATCTATTCAGAAACAAGAAGTAAAGCTAAACTATGTAAATGTATGTAACCACAAAACCAATCCAACTAATAAACTGTTAAGTGTTAAGCTAACTAACTAACAGTTAACAGATTAATATACATGCAAATAAATGAATACAATCAAGAACAACTACAGAATGCATTCACATAACACTTAAAAAGTGCAAAGTCAAGAAGAGTCAAAACTCCATAGATATTGCTGTTATTTTAATTAAAAACTTTACATTGTCTTAGATGAACCTTTGCCATGTGCACATTTACATTTACATTTAGTCATTTGGCAGACGCTTTTATCCACAGCGACTTACAAGTGAGGTACAAAACATGCAAAACTTTAAGTCAAGGAGAAAAAACTAAAGCAAAGCAAAGCACTATCAGACGAAGTGTGTTCTTGTGTTCGTGTTCCTGTTCGTGTTTTATGAGATATTAGTGCAATTTTTTTCTTAATAAGAAAATGCATTTTAAGTGCAAACAAAGTTACAAAAAAGTTCTGTCTTCAGCAGTTTTTTGAATATTGGGAGTGAAGTTGCTGATCGTGTAGAGTTGGACAGTTCATTCCCCCACAGTGGGACCCCAGAGCTGAAGAGCTTTGCAGTGGATTTTTTGTTCAGTGATGGAACCACCAGACGCTGTTTGTTGACAGAGCGCAGTGGTCGGGCAGGGGTGTAGATCTGAATGAGGGAGCTGAGGTAGACAGGTGCAGTTGAGCTGACCACTCTGTAGGCAAGAGTCAGAGCTTTGAATCTGGTGCGAGCAGCTACAGGAAGCCAGTGTAAAGATTTGAGGAGTGGGGTGACATGCGTCCTTTGTGCTGGGTGCTGGACGATGTGCTGCTGCGTTCTGTATCATGTGGAGGGGTTTGATTGCGCATGCCGGTAATTCCGTCAACAAGGCATTGCAGTAATCGAGATGAGATATGGCCAGCGCCTGTACAATCAGTTGGGTTGTATAATCAGAAAGGTAAGGTCTGATCTTTCTGATGTTGTAGAGGGCAAATCTGAGACAGATTCCTAGAGACAGAGGAGATGTGTCTGTAAAGCTCAGTTGGTCATCAATGAAGACCCCAAGGTTTCTGGCAGACTTAGTGGGGACAATCACTGAAGACTCAATGTTAATGCTGATGTTGTGGTGTATTGACAGTTTAGCCAGGAAGACTAGAAGCTCGGTCTTGGAGAGGTTGAGTTGAAGATGTTATTCCCTCATCCAAGCGGAGATATCAGCTAGACAGGTCATGATGCGTGACGAGACTGTCGAGTCATCCGGTTTGATTAAAAAAAGAAGAGGACCAAGAACTGGACCAAGACTAAGAGAGGCACCAAGGCTACATGAGGCAAAGTCCTGTGAAAAAGGACAGAAAAGGTCATCTAGAAAAAGATGTCTTGGGACTTTATATAAGTCAGTGAAACAAACCATCCACACAACCACACTTTGTGTCATGTTAGCCATGCACTTCTGTTTCTCAGGTAAATCATTTCTGGTTACTTACTCACTCTCACAGTGAATCACTGGTCAATGACCAAGTCATTCAGTCTGTCACTTTCTGTTTTTTTTTATCATGGCCTTACTTGGTCACTCATGTACACTTTATATCAGTGGTGTCCTGTCGTGCTCCTTGAAGGCCACTGTGCTGCTTGTTTTCCACCTCTCCCTGCCCTACCCACTGCTGATCACCTGGATCAGGTGTGTTTAGCCAATCAAATGCTGTAAGTGGCAAGATGGTTGGAAAACAAGCAGGACAGTGGCCCTCGAGGAGCAGGATTGGACAACCCTGCCTTAAGTCATTCACTCAGCCACTTCTTCAGTTATACAGTGACACACGCAGTTGCTCAGTCTTTGTGTAAAGTTTTTAGACTCCAAACAGACATTTATTATTCTAATTATTTATATGGCTGAAATGTATGTTTATTTACATTATTTGCCTTGCGTATTATGCTACAATAAAAACTATGCAGAAGTTTGTCCAGAGGTTAATATATGCGTTAATAAAAGTTTGTCAAAAGGTTCATAAAGAAAAGCATAATTTGAAAATATTTTGAGGCTCAGTTATTGGTTTTTTTTTACACATTTTAAAGGACTTAGTGTAATTTATTTTAATAGCAAAGAGGTAAGAGTTGTGAAATAACACCACAAGTTTTAGGAAAATAAAATTCAATGCAGCCACGTTTGAGAACAGTCAATTAATTAAATACTAATGCAAAAGTATGTAATATATACAGTATATACTGTACTGAACAATAAAAATCTGTAAATATACCTCTTCTAGAAAAGGTGCAAATAAACAGTAATTAATTGCTAAATCTTTATATACATATAAAATACATAACAGCTTTTAACTGTCTTCACAAACACCATAACTGTTACATTAAAGGACTGTTCATTTTACAGTAAAATAAGGCAACTGTACTGCCAGTTCTTTACTGTTTTTTAACACCAAAAAGTTTAAGAGTGTATGTTTTCACCTATTTCACTGCCAAGCTTAATGTAAGAGCCATTTTGAAAATCCTTATTCTTTAGCGTGAAATGTACAGTGAAGTCATTGTGATTTATTTTGTGAATTTCATATAAGTGACATAATTACCCAGTGGATGGCTAATATTAGATCTTCTCAGGAGAGGAAGCAGCATTAGCAGTTGGCACAGAGCTGCTGAAAAGTATTATTTGACACTAACCACATAGTTTTTAATATAACTCGCAGTGGGTGTATGATTGCCCCAATATGCACCATATTCCTCTTCCCAAGAGGAGACAGGTCTTTGTGTGGCTCTCCTGTAAGTACATCAGAGCTTCTTAATTTAACCCAAGCCTGGGTTGCTATATTCTGCTTTAGCTGGAGCAACAGAAGTTTTTGTTTGTCAGAAAAGCTGTCAGATGCTCAGTGAGACACGGTGTCCACCCACCAACGACAACTTCACCTGCTTCCACCAGGGAGTGCAAGATGAGTTTGAAGCTTGAACTGGACTCACACTTAAGTTGCATACAAATTGCTTCAGACTTGATGTCCCCCGTAGAAGATACAATGTGTTACCTGAGCACAGGGTTCAGGCTCTGGGCCCGACTGCATCATCTGCAGTCACTGAACTACAGGGACTGTTACTGGGTGTTTTTACATGGCTTACGTCTAGTTTCAGTTTTCTGTTTCTAATCATTACAGTGTATATGCTTGATCACTCTAGTACATGCTTTCTTTGTCCATCCATGTATTATTATAACCACTGTCAAGGATCATATTCAAAGCTCAATATTTAGACTAATTGTTTTATGCCACTATATACTTACTCTGATGTACTGGTAAGCAAATATATAATTATATTTATAAAATGACATTTTAGATCATTAAGGTATTTGGTCATTTCTTCAGCTTTATTGTTTATTAATGTCATTTGTGATAATTCATCCTCAAGAGATTTTTTATGTTGAATGAGGTATTATCCCAGTGTACTGTACTAGTATACGGGATGTGCAGTTTGACTTACTGCTATTTGTTGTTTATTTAATACACAATATCAAATTTAAAAGTGTGCACAACAGTCTGGATTACAATTAAACTTTGGGCTGTAGCAACTGATCCTCCACTCCTGAATAACTCAACACGTCAAAGCCAGAGTATGTAAACCTTTTTTTGGTAGAAATGTACCTCAGTGTGGACCGGTACTGTCAAAGGCTTCTGTCACTCAGACTTATTGCACAGCGGCACAGAGAGATTCACTTAGATCACAGTATATGACAATTGTAAATGATTTCAGACAGCTATAGCTTCATTTCAGAGAGGGCATAAGCCAAAACAACAGAATCCACAGCTTCACAATGCAAGTGCAAACATGAAGTTTTTACTATTTCATAATTAATTAAATAACCACAACTACTTTCTTATACATTTATTGACCTTTAGCCTCCCAGTTATCAGCAACAGTTGCATTCCAAAACCATAGCCCTGAATATGAGATTGTAATCCTGCTCGATGAACGTGGTGAGCATGAAATATAGAGAATAGGCCTCATTTTAAAATCAAGTCCACCTAGCTAAAACTGAAACCAACAAAACGTGTCATGTAGACTCCTAAATAAGTCACTTTTCATTTTTTTAGAAGATGGAGGATTACTCTTCTGCTGCATTAATTCGCAGATTTCCAGTAACCAGGTTAACTGCGTGTAAACTCCTTCCCTGATTACCAAGAAACCTGGTTTCTCTGAGTAACCTTATTACTGAAGTGCATGTAAACACAGTCATTTTTTTACTGTAATGTTTCTAGATAGTCATATGAATTATTAGTGTTACATGAGTAGTTAAAAATAAATAAAGCTACCAGATGCTATTGAGAAACTTTTAAAACATGTCTGCCATCTCTGACACTGTCGACATGGCCCAACACAGGCGAGCCAGAAATGAGACAGCTAACCGTTCCACAGGCCAAGGAGACCACTCAGATCTGAGTGCTCAACTGCAGCGTCTCCTCCTCTTTGCTCCCTGGGGAGTCGACTGTCTGTGCAAATGAACTGTGCTGTGAGTGTCTGTCCTCCAGCCAAACTAGTCTCAGAGAAGCCAGAGTATCAGAGACAATGGAGCTCCTCTGAGGACGGAGCAAAGGCTTTATTAGCTTGTATTTGCATGGATAACTCTCTTCATGTTTCGTTGTTCAGTGTCCTTTCAGTGTCCCTGATCAGACTGGTTCACCGCGAGGAGAGTCGTTTTTCACCATTACTCTGAATCACACTGGAACTAATGGGACATATGTTGTAAATACAATAGAGAAAAACATTGTTCAAGAGCTTAGTGGAAACAAATTACAGTGCAGAATTATTTAGTCTCAATTAATGTGGATCAAACTTCTGGTTCGGAGCTGTAGCTTATCTATCACAAACCTTAGATTGAGCTTTGCATGAAGCTTTTCTTTGCTCAGACTTTTTTGATCGATTATACATATTTACTTCGCTTTGTAGAACATTGCATCCATTGATGTTCAAAAGCCTTTCCATTCAGAAACAGTTGGACTTTGCTCAAGAAGTAATGAAGCACATGGATCCTTGGTGTGCACACACATTAAACTTCAGTGCAGCTGCCTGTTCTTTGTTGTCATTGTGGCAAACATAATAAAGACATATGACAGACACCTGCAATAATTTGTGGTATAATATATTTTTATTGCAGCAAAAGTATCTGTAGCAAAAAGTATGTCTGTTGGATCTGCTACAAAGTAGGTGGTAAACCACAGAACCACTGAACCAATGTTTACATTATAAAAACTGAAATTTGTACTTACTTTTACTTATGGTGCTAGAAAGTCAGTCGAGCAAAACAAGTGAATGGGTTATTTGTCTAGGGATTTGGTCCAGGGATCACCACATTTGTCAGGATTCATTTTCTGATCTCTTTTAACAGCTACTGAGACGTGGATAAGTCAATGAACAGAATATTTAACTGACCATTTTAATCATTAGTGCTGCATAACACTAATCAGCCACAGCATTGAAACCACTGACAGATGAAGTAAATAGCATTGATTATCTTGTTACAACGTCTTGAAGCTCATATGTTGGAAGCAGAGAAAATAAGCAAAGGCAAGGATGTGAGTGGCTTTGACAAGAGACGGTGGCGACTGGATCAGAGCATCTGCAAAATGACAGGTCTTGTAGGGTTTTTCAAGCATACAGTGCTCAGTGTCTTAAAAAAAAGTTGTCAAAGGAAGGACAACTGATGAATAAGTGCCAGGGTCATGGGCACCCAAGGCTTAGCAATCTATATGGCCACACATTTGCTCATTGCTTTCTGAGCATCAGGACACATAGCCACAGTCTGGACTGTCCATTCTGGTTGTAATGTTGTAGCTGATCAGTGTATATCTTCTGAGCACAGGTGGCAGGGCCAAGCTCATGCACTGCTGAGAACGTCACAGTTGGTGACCAAGGAAGACAAGCACAAAATTTGGATATTACATGAATGCCCTCACAGGAAGGTCATGCACCTGACAGAAGCAGTGAGCTGACCTGCAAGTTTTGCTGTTACAGTAAATGTATGAACTTACACAAATAATGTTATGTTTTTTTTAATAAAATAATGCTACTAGCACTCATCGTGGTCAGAAGGAAATGTTTTCTCATGCTGACCCAACTCTTTTCCTACCATGTTGGACCCACCCACAGAATTAGGTCCAAATGATGAGCCTGGACAAATAAGACACTACTTCTAGCTGCTTCTCATTCAGAGGAAGCATGACCATTAAGTACAACTAAATATTTTCGATGCTGAGGATCTGTTTGAATGTTTTAGTAGAAAAAAAAGGTCCATGATTTTAAATTATAAACTTCCTGAATAGAAAATGGAAAGTTTAACAGTGAAATTAATGTTACTTTCACCCTCTGTCAGACAGCTGTGGAGCACAGACAAACCACCTCAAAAACCTGAAGTACAGAAGCAGCAAGTGGAGAAAAGTTGGAGTCTCAGTCTGTGCTTGCTCTTTCTTTCGCTAACCCTCAACACATACATAAGCATGCAAAGTCATAAATGCACACAAGTACGCACACACACACATACAGAGCCTTTCCCAAGTCCACTCTGCTCATGTGTGAAATGAGCAAGGGTCTTATCTCTTGGAAACACACCACTGAGCCAGAGGAGAAGGAGAGAGAGGAAGACACACAGCGGTAGAGGAGGGAGCAGAAAAAGAAGGAGGAGAAAGATTGAGAGAGAGGTGTCACGTGGTGTGCATGCTGATGACTGTGGGCTTGGGAGTCTACTGCAGACTGGAGGTCTGAGGCTGAGCCATTATCAACCTCCTGTCCTTCTATTACACCTCCTTTTCTGACCTCAGCAAGCTGGCACTGCTCCCTTTACACACACACACACATACATCCTTATGCTCATCTTTTATGTGATGACGGGCAAATGAGGAGGCACAGATAACGAATTAAGAAGAATGACCGTGGATTAAAAATGTCAAAAGCTGCTTTTGTTTTGTTCCAGCCCTGTTGCTATGTGCCTGCTAATTGGAAATCTCCAATCCAAACTTTTCAATTAAATATCGTTCTCCTAAACTTAATGTAATTAATGTTTTTATAACACTATGACAAATGACAATGAGAAAACCGAGTGGCGGTGTGAAAGAGGCCACTCACAGTGATGAACACAAAGAGTATTTTCACCTCAGCCTGCAGCTCCACTCAGCTTGAAAGAAAACGTCTTAGTGACTTTCAGCCCTCTATTTAACTTTTGTGGTTTCATCTCATCACTTTCGTCCTCTTGTTTTCAACTCTAACAGTCCGCTGACTGCACTAAACAGTAAAATCTTTTGCATGTACTCAGGGAACCATTTTTTTCTGCCAAAACATCATCAATGTTCAGCATCCAGTTTGCTTTCTGCTAAAATGTCCAGTCTTATTGTAAAACATCCAGATTTGAGACTCAGTTATTCTGGTTCAGTCCACACACTCACAGCTGGTTTTAGGGTCAGGGAAGACTGTGGGCTGGGTTAACAGAGAAAAATTAAACAGTCACTTCACACGTCTGCATTAAAATTTAAACCCAAACCAAAGTGCTTTTGTTGTTTAAACCCAACCTGACACTGCACTCTGGACTCAGTTTGTCAGTCCTGCACATTATATGTCCTCAGTCCACCCCAACCACCTCCTTGCAGCTTGGTTTCTTAAATGTAGTGCATTACGACATAATAATTAAATGACTGCACTGTAGCTAGAAATATTAATTGCAGCTGAACTTCAGTTACATACAAATGTCATTTTCAGGAGATGGGGTTGAAATACTGCTCCAAATGAGAGACTGTGTTTCTCTCTGGAGAGAAAGTCATTTAAATTGCTGGTCTAAGTGCCCAGGATTTCTGGGTAATGAAGTCATATTGTTCCCAAAAGCAATTTGAGTGAGCACTTGCAAGTCTCAGTATGCTTAAAACAAAATGCCCAATCACATTCCATGAATCAATGTGTTTTTATGATTTGTTACACAGAAATGCATGTGAGGGATCCATAAGTGTTGGGGTGATGTTTTTACTTTCTCCATTTATAACTGGACATTTATGCCTGTTTTAGGGTATATTACTTATTGTACCAACCCATACATGCTGAACGTCCTCCATAGAGCTCATTAATTGTGGCTTTGGTAATTCTTTCAACTTGTTGTTTGCTGAGAACTCGATGGTGTTGATCTTTCAGAAACACTAAAAGCATTTAAAATGAGTGCAGTCTAATAAAGATTTTTTTTCCAGAGAATTCAAGGCATTACAAATGATACAGGTGTGCCCTCTAAAGTCGAAAGGTGTTCCCAGAAAGATTTGGGACTCAGAGCTGGATCAGTGCAACAGCTTAATTGGGGTTTGGTGTAGGATGGCTGATCATTTCTTGTCCTGATAAACAACAGACCTTTGGAGGCTGTGTAGAATTGTTAGCTAGTGGTTGACAACAGAAGGCATCGTGAACATGAGCCAAACAGTTCCCCTCATTTTCATTTCTTTCTCCCTCAGTCATATTTCAAGTGTTATAATCCTTTTCCCATAATCCCATATTTCTACCCCACACACACATCCAGACAAGTTTGTTCCGCACCTGAAAATGGTGTCTCTGTTGATTTCCCCCCGCTGTGCTGAGCGCCTGCTGTTCCTCACTGCTGCAGACTTTAACCACATTCTGTTACCTTTCTGTCGACTTCAAGAAATCACAACTGAAATTGGTTAAAGAGACGTTTAAAGGACGGTTAGACGCCCTACCGAGGAGAGGAATTAATTCAATCGACATGTGAGGATGAGGGAATGAGAATGAAGAAGCCATATGGGAACTGGTACGAAAGTACACAGCGTGACATGTGTAGTGCGAACAGGTGCAAAATAATGTCTTTATTGCAAGTAATATATAGACAAGATTCCACAAAGCAAATAGTGAAGACGTGGAGCTTTACAAGTTTGTCATTTATGGATAATGTACAGCTAAATACCTAAATTCAAGAGATTAGAGGTACTTGGATGGGTATCTATAAATTCTCTTCAATCTGCAGGGCTTTGTGTCATGCAGTGTTTAGGAGATGTATTGCGAGATTGCACTCCACAGGTGTATTTACGAGCTTGCTGCAGAAAAACTACCATAATTTTGACCTGACAATTGCAGCAATTATAATTAATGCACTGGTGTAATTTAGGACCATGTTAGAGGTGAATGCGCTCGTGTTCTCCAATAATAGATGCTTCAACAATAGCCACACTTTCCTTTTTCCCACTGAATCATTGTCTGTATGATTATTGCTGAAGAGTGGCTGTGTTCTGCAGACCTCTGCCACCACCTGGTGGTTAGACTCACATTCTCTAGGACGCGTGTGGATATTAACTGTGCAAAGCTGCAACATACAGATGAAAACTTGAGGATCACGAGGACTAGTAGCAGAGTGTAACTGAATATTTTGGTGAATATAAAAATAAAAAGTTGTATATTACAGTCTTCACAATTACCAGGTCCCAGAACAACTCAACAGTCATGGGATATTTTGGAACAACATGTCAGACGCTGCTCTTCACTTCCATCAGCAGAACGCCACATAAGGGAGGGGGGAGAGCTGGAGATGCTTTTGAAGCTGATATCAGTGAACTGAAATCAAATGCCACTGATTTTAATTAGTTGTGCTTATTTGTAATAATTAATTAAAGAGTATGAATCATATTATATATTATGATATTATTCACACAGGTGAATGTTGCTTTTGTTTATGGAATTACACTGAATGGTTGATTTGTTCTTTTTTCTTGTGTTGTTGCTGGAGGAAGTGTTGAAAGATGTGATGATATTACTAAACAAAATAAGTGTTATTATTTTGTTGCGGAAAATGTGGAATATCAATTTAAAGTAATTTATTTTGATAGGATATGCAATGCCTTTAAAAAGTATTCATCCTCTGTTTGAAAAGGTGGAAGTAAAAAAAAGTGACAGTGAAAACAGATCTCTACACAATAAATGAATTAAAATTATAATTTTTTGATGGCAGCATGTGCAGTAATTCCTTCTTTGCTGGATTTAATTGGACTCCAAAGGATATGCAGTGATTTGGAATTTTCCTAGCATCCATTGCATAACTTTAGCTTTTAAAAAACTTTATCACAGAGTTGCTTGTTCTCTTGTGCCCATTGTGGAGTTTTTCTCCAGGATACTGATTCACCAGTAAGTGGACCTTCCAGATCCAGGTGTATTTATATTACAGTCCTTAAAACACATTCACTGCACTCAGGTGATCTCCATCTAAGTAGCTGTGTGACTTCTTAAACCACTTGGCTTTGCAAGTAATGATTTAGGTGAGTCATTTATAAGGGCTAGGGTTACGTTTTTATTTTTAATAAAGTTATATTGATTTGCAGAGATCTGTTTTAACTTTGGCAGGAAGGTTTTATCAAAAATATCCTATTAAATGTACCACAACACAGTATAATAAGTAACAATTTGAAAATAAAGTGACAATTTCCAAAAGGGGTGAATCATTTTTTATAGGCATTATAAAGCAAATAGAAATAATGAGAAGTTCAGAAGTTTCTGAAAATTATCTTCTCTTTTTCTATTTCTATCTTTTTCCTAATTTATTGCCTGGAAATTCAAAATGTCAAGCCTAGATCATTACTGGAGAATAATACTAATAATAAAACTTTTTTACTTTTGTGACTTTCATAAAAATGTTTACAAAT